>CAUYQU010025464.1:0-25608 GCA_963574635.1 Cheracebus regulus | reverse complement strand
ATTTCGGGTGTTCTCAGCCTTTTTGCACTGATTTCTTCCCATTTTTGTGGATTTATCCACCTGTCGTCTTTGTAATTGCCGACTTTCAGATTGGGTCTCTGAGTGGACGTCTGGCTTGTTGGTGATGAAGTTTTTTCTGTTTCTTAGTTTTCCTTCAGCGGAAGGCCCTTCCCCACAGAGCTGGGCCCTCCCAGGTTCAGCTGTGCTTGCTGTGCTTCCCGGGTTCAGCTGTGCTTGCTCTGAGTCCTCAGCGCTTCCAATTGCTCTTCTCCTTGTGGGGATGGGACCAGTGGAGCCCGACTAAAAGGGCACCCAGTCCCGTATACTCCGCACCGAGAAGCGCTGCGCCAGGTCACCGGTAAAACAGCCACGCCGGCCAAAAGAGTCTTGCTGGCGACCCGTGTGGCTCCTTCGCTGGGAATCTCCCAGTTTGTGGGCATCAAAAATTCGTCGGAAAGTGTGGCATCCACTCACTCTGCACTTTCACTGGGGGCTACAATCCTGAGCTGCTGCTACGTGGCCATCTTGGATCTCTCTCCATTTTTTTGAATTTTTATTTCTTTTTTTACAGAGACGGGGTTTCACCATGTTAGGCTGGTTTCGAACTCCTGACTTCAGGTGATCCACCCACCTTGGCCTCCCAAAGTACTGGGATTACAGATGTGAGCCACTTCGCCTAGCCTTTACCCTTCTGAGTCCCTACTGTCTATCATTCCACTCTCTATGTCCACGTGGACACAGTATTTAGCTCCCACTTATAAGTGAGAATGTGTGGTATTTGACTTTCTGTTTCTGAGTTATTGCACTTAAGTGAATGGCCTCCAGTTTCATCCATGTTATTGCAAAAGCCATAATTTTATTCTTTTTTATGGCTGAGTAGTATAATAAACTCTTAACTGGATCCTGAGCCTTTTGGTTTTTTTAGGTTGATAATCTATGTGACAGTAAATTTGGTCAGTCACTTTATTCGACATCCTCAGTAAGGTTAGACTACATTGAGTTTCTACAGACTCTTAATCTATTGAGCCCACAACTTTTTTTTTTTTTCTTTCAAATTTTAATGCCGTTGACTTGATTACAAAGCCAGGTTATCTGTCCTGCATGATGTCCTAAATTCTGGTTTTGACTAAATACTTCCTCCTAGTGTTATCTAACTTTTTCCTCTATCCTCTAGTTTTCTTGCAGTGTACAGGCTTGAATAGATTCAGGTTTAAGGTTTTGCTTTGTTTTGCTTAGTTTGTGACTACTTCGTAGGTAGTGCCATGTACTTCATATTGCCTTATATTCAAAAGTGTGTCATAGCTGGTTGTTTCACTACTGTGGCTGCTAAGATGCATCAGTGGGTTCAAGTGGTGGCATCAGCCTTTTTACCTAATGATTTTATCATCTATGGATAACCAGTATTTGAGTCATTTTATTAGGAGTTACAAAATGTTGACTTTCTAATACTACATTTACCATCTATAATTATTCCATATAGAACTCTCATCTGATAGGGTTATTTGATTTCCAGGAAATACTGTTCATACTGGAAAGGTGATGTAAAATCTCGGTCCTTTCCCCTTAATTATCAGGTTTTGGAATAATGAGTTGGTGCATGGCAACCTTTGCTTATATTCATTTGCTATGGTGTGTTTGTTCTTTCCCCTTCTTTAAAAAATTATAACTTTTTATATATTTATATGTTTATTTATTTACTTGAGACAGAGTCTCACTCTGTCACCCAGGCTGGAGTACAGTGGCATTAACACAGCTCACTAGCCTATATCTCCTGGACTTAAGCAATCTTCTCACCTTAGCCTCCAGAGTAATATTTTTATTTATTTTAATGAATTGAAATCATAATTCTTCTTGATGTTCAAATCACCTTATCTTTGATTGAAGGGAGCCTCTTCAAGCTGGCTTATGGAATTTTTTTGTTATTTGATGTGTCCCGTCATTAGCCTTTGAAAGTGCTTTTGCTTTCTGGTACAATAAGCTGTTCCAAGATGATTTTTCTTCCTTTTTTTTTGGTACATTTTCTGCCCTGGACCTGGATTAGGTGTCGTGCTTTTTAGTGAGAAATGATATTGAATTTTAGCTATTCTAATGGTGGATAGTGATATTTCATTGTAGTTTTAATTTGCATTTCTCTGATGACTAATGATTTTGAGCATCTTTCCATGTGCTGATTCATCATTCATATATCTTCTTTGGTAAAAGCGTCTGTTCACTGGGAGGTAGAGGTTGCAGTGAGCTGAGATTACACCAATGCACTCTAGTGTGGGGGATAGAACAAGACTACAACTCCCAAAAAAAAAAATGTGTCGTTTCAAATCTTTCACCCATTTTAAGAAAATGTGTTGTCATTTTTTCCCCCCCTATGGAACAGAATTTATTGGATAGTAGCATATTAGGAAAAACATAAGCTCTACTATATATAAATAAATAAATAGATACACACACTATATATACAAATGAACTGTAAAGTCCATCTCAACTTCAGAAAATGTAAAGACATGTCCATCTTAGAACTGAAGAAATGCAGTAGTGGCTGCCTTGCAAGTTTGCAAGAACATGAGTGACATAATGTATAAAGTACTTAATATAAGTGTTCAAAGGGTAACTGTTGTTACTATATTAATTCAACTGTTTTGAGATTTATCTAACACACATGGTACAGATTTAAAGCAGCTGACTGCAGGTTTTTTGTTTTAGTTTTTGCATTTATGCCAATGTGGAAATATGAACAGATCAGTTCTACATTCTGTTCCCTGAAAATACCATCAGAGCTATTAGCCAGTCTCGAACAGCAGTAACTAACATAAGCTTTGTGTATTCATGGATATGTGCTCAATAAATAACATTTAAATAATGAGGGAGGCCACTTCTAAAGACTTACCATTCACCCAATCTACACAATATCTAGCATAGGACCAGTTCTCAATTGACGGCAAAGAAGCCTAGCAGGTCGCTTCATTTGGAACAGACATTGCATTTGCACTTGAGTGATCCTGCCAAGTTTTGCAGGGATTGTCCTTAGACTTATCCCATGAAGATATAACTCATGCTGTTTATATATTATAGCATTTTCTAGACTAGTTCAATCCACAACGTCCTTGCGCTGAGCAGGGCTCCATTTTCTTTACCAGCGGACTATGATGAAATGATGTGGAGTTCACCTGGCTGAGAGGGAACGACTGTGCATGGGCTGGACACCCTGTGGCTTGCTCAGTACACCATACAATGGTATTTCACCTTGGTCACCAGATCGCAGCAGGAGACAGGTAACTCACGACAATTTTTTTTTTTTACTTTTACCATTGTTTTCAGAGCTATTCCTAGTGCAGTTCTAAGAGTTTGTTTCTTGGGAGATTACAGATAAGTCTGAGATCAAAGTGACAGCAAGGTTGGTTTTTTTTCCTTCCTTCCTTTCTCTTTCTTTCTTTATCTTTTCTCTCTTTCTTTCTCTCTCTCTTTCTTTCTTTCCTTTCTTTCTTTTCTTCCTTTTTCTGAGACAGAGTTTTGCTCTTGTTGCCCAGGCTGGAGTGCAATAGCGTGATCTCGGCTCACCGCAACCTCTGTCTCCCAGGTTGAAGCGATTCTCCTGCCTCAGCCTCCTAAGTAGCTGGGACTACAGGTGTG
Source organism: Cheracebus regulus (assembly GCA_963574635.1). NCBI lineage: Eukaryota > Metazoa > Chordata > Mammalia > Primates > Pitheciidae > Cheracebus > Cheracebus regulus. The sequence continues at coordinate 21,984 of CAUYQU010025464.1, read as the reverse complement.
CACCACCACACCCAGCTAATTTTGTATTTTTAGTGGAGATGGGGTTTCTCTGTGTTAGTCAGGCTAGTCTCGAACTCCTGACCTCAGGTGATCTACCCACCTTGGCCTCCCAAAGTGCTGGGATTATAGGCGTGAGCCACCACACCCTGCAGGGTTGGTTTTTTCTAAGGCCTCTCTCCTTGGCTTGGAAACGCAATTTTCTCAGTGTCTTCACATGGTCTTTTGCTCTATATCTGTTCAAACTTCCTCTTCTTATAAGGACACCAGTCGTATAGGATTAGGGTTTTCCCCTCATTGTAACTTACCTCTTTATTTGTTTATTTATTTATTTATTTATATTTATTTTTTTAAAAGACGGGGTTTCACCATGTTGGTCAGGCTGGTCTTGAATTCCCGACCTCAGGTGATCCACCCGCCCTGGCCTCCAAAGTGCTTAGATTACAGGTGTGAGCCACCATGCCCGGCCTTGTAACTTACCTCTTTAAAGGCCCTATCTCCAAACACAGTCACATTCCAAGTTGATATGGCTGGGGGACATGGCTTCAGCACATGAATTTTGGGCAAAGGACTGGAGAGGGTTGGAAATAACACAATTCAGCCCATAACACCAGATCTGACTCCTCTCACTGGCCTCCTCAAAGAGTGAGGGTTACTATGTGTCCTTTTCGAGTTCAAATTAAACAAGCTTTTGCTCTGTCAGCCAATTCTGGGAAGCCAAGTTTGGTTTGGGCAGCCACAGTCAGGATGTCTTTTTATTATTAAATTGTAAGAGGTTTGTTTGATTGCCTGGTTGGTTGATTTTGTTTGTTTGTTTTGAGGCAGAGTATTGCTGTGTCACTGAGGCTGGAGTGCAGTGGTGCAATCTTGGCTCTCTGCAGCCTCCATCTCCCGGGCTCAAGCCATTCTCCCGCCTTAGCCTCCGGAGTAGCTGGGAAAACAGGCACATGCTACAAAGCCCACCTAATTTTTTTTGGATTTTTGGTACAGATGGGGTTTCATCATGTTGGCCAGGCTGGTTTTGAACTCCCGACCTCAAGTGATCCACCTGCCTCAGCCTCCCAAAGTGTTGGGTATGTATTGTGACAGTTTCTCCCAACCTGTGGCTTGCCTTTTAATTTTCTTAATTTTGTCTTTGAAAGAGCAGAAGTTTTGCATTTTTATCAAAATGCAACTTATCAATTATTTCTTTTATGGTTTCTGCTTTTTTATGTCCTAAGATATCTTTAACTATGGCAAAGTTGTAAATATTTTTTTTTCCCTATGTTGCATGGTTTTAGCAATTATCTTTAGGTCTATGATCCACATGGAGTTAATTTTTGTGTGCGATGTGAAGTATGAATTGAGGTTTATTTTTTCCAATGTAGATATGCAGTTGTTAGGCTAGGCGTGGTAACTCACACCTGTAATTCCAGCACTTTGGGAGACCAAGCAGGTGAATTGCTTGACCTCAGGAGTTTAAGACTCGCCTGGGTAATATGGTGAAACCCTGCCTTTACCAAAAATAGAAAAAAATTATCTGGGTGTGGTAGCATGCATCTGTAGTCCCAGCTGAGGTGGGAGGATCGCTTGAGCCCAGGAGGTAGAGGTTGTAGTGAGCCGAGATGGCCACTGCACTCCAGTCTGGGTGACAGAGCCAAACCGTGTCACAGAAAAGAGAAAGAAAGAAAGAAAGAAAAAGAAGGAAGAAAGAAAGAAAGGAAGGAAGGAAGAAAGAAAGAGAGAGAGAAAGAAAGAAAGGAGGGAGGGAGGAAGGAAAGGAAAGAAAAGAAGGGAAAAAAGACATGCAGCTGTTCCTGCACCATTTGTTGAAAAGACTGAAATGTTGATTTTAATAATGCATGTTAATTCTCTACCACCTTGGGAAATAGTATTGGCTGAAAGTTACACGCTTTAACAAAGTATCTGGTGAATGGAATGAGAAAGTGATGGTTTGCACCAGTAATTTTGCATTTCTGAGGTGTTTTTCAGTGCCTCCATTCGTATTTGTAATTGTAACTGCCTCCATTCATTGGGTTAGTAAGGCAAGCAATCAGTGGCAGTAAAGCATTTTCAGGCACAAAGTAGGTAACTCAGGTAAAGAGTGAAGCCCTTCCAAATGATTAACAAGTGAAGCCCTGGACACAGCTCTTAGAAATGTAGACAGTTGGCCAGGCGCAGTGGCTCATGCCTGTAATCCCAGCACTTTGGGAAGTCGAGGTGGGTGGATCACCTGAGGTCAGGAATTTGAGACCAGCCTGGCCAAAATGGTAAAACCCCTGTCTCTACTAAAAATACAAAAATTAGCTGAGCATGGTGGCGGGTGCTTGTCATCCCAGCTACTTGGGAGACTGAGACAGGAGAATTGCTTGAACCTGAGAGGCAGAGGTTGCAGTGAGCTGAGATTGTACCGTTGCACTCCAGCCTGGGCAACAAGAGTAACTTTGTCTCAAAAAAAAAAAAAAAAAAAAAAAAGAAAGAAAAAAGAATAAGAAGTAACGTAGACAGTTGCATGACTGTTCTAGTATTAATAACATTTATCATCAGTGCTTGTTCTTGATGTGTACTGATCACCAGGTAATGTACACTGTTTACCAGAGGAACATCAGACTCTGGAACGTGACTGGTAAGAAGCAAACGAGAAGGGGCGGGTGAGATGTAGAGGAAGCTCCAACTGCCGTTCCCTGTTCTAGAGTAAGGATAGCTCTAGATGCAGCCCTTGCCCTATGCGAAAGGGTGCGAACACTCCCTGAGAGGCAGGGGTGCTGGTTTCCTGAAGCTGTCTTGGTCTCTGTGTTAGTGGTTATACTGCTTTTTTTTGTTTGTTTTTGTTTTTGTTTTTTGAGATGGAGTCTGGCTCTGCTGCCCAGGCAGGAGTGCAGTGGCACGATCTTGGCTCACTGCAATGTCTGCCTCCCAGGTTCAAGGGATTCTCATGCATCAGCCTCCTGAGTAGCAGAGATTACAGGTGCACACCACCACGCCCGGCTAATTTTTGTATTTTTAGTAGAGATGCAGTTTCACCATGTTGGTCAGGCTGGTCTCAAACTCCTGACCTCATGATCTGCCTGCCTTGGCCTCCCAAAGTGCTGGGATTACAGATGTGAGCCACCACGCCCGGCCCTGTTACGCCTCTTTAGCAGTCTCCTGGAAGAGGGTCCTCATTGAAACTTTCCCTTTAGGCCATCATACCTTGGAGGCAGGGATGGCATCTTACACATCTTTAATCCCTACATGAGACACATTTCTTCTCAGATCAGGGGATGCTGAAGTCTTGGTAAGCTGTAGCCTTTGTCAGTAGTTATTTTTTCTCCCACGATTATTCAGGGGAAACCAATGAACTCCATGAGGATAGGGATTATCTGCTTACTGTTGCATCTCCAGCACTTAGAATGGTGCTGGGCACCTAAAGGATGCTCAGGTTGTTGAAGGAATTAATATTCCCTCCTTCAACAGCTGAGTGTCACAGCTTGGCTCCAGCCTTGTACAGTCAAGGAAGAATAAATCTGACTGGATTAGACCTCCAACATCTAGGAGGGATCTGGAGCTGGTCTGCTGAAATGAGCCTAGGGGAGGGTTCAGAGGAACTTTTCCTCTTCTCCCTTTCTCACTCCGCACTTTATGTGTCTAGTTTGATTGAATGGGATTCTTCTTAGGTGCCTGCTATGATGCGAGTCTCACCATTAACCTAGCCCATTTGGTGATGAACCAGATTTTCTGCATAGCTCCTTTTAGCCATCTCTTTTCTTCCCAGTGGAGTTGGCCTCAGTTCCGGGAAGCCACAACTTTGTCCTGTGTCCTGGGTATCCCTGAGTCCACAATGGTACCATCATTTTGACAGCAAGTTTTGCCAGTACCCATAGACTCCTACGCTGAGCTTCCTCTCTATCAGAATGGATTCCTTAGCTTTGGACTTTTAAATGTTAAGACACTCTCTTCACTTGGGGAATTGCTTCTATTAGCAATATGTTTTCTTCATCCCAGCTTGTTTTTTCTAGGCTTATGTCCATCTCCCTGCCAGCTCACTGTTTAATTCCCAGCAGATCTGCAGGCTGGGGCTATGTATGATTATGAGAAAGTCTCCTCTGCTTGGCACTTCACAAAAACTTCCAGCGATGAGCAGCAAAAGAATAGTGTGACTCTGTTGCTTCAATTTACTCTTTTTTTTTTTTTTTGAGATGAGGTCTCACTCTGTTGCCCAGGCTGGAGTGCAGTGGTGCAATCTCAGCTCAGTGCAACCTCCACCTCCTGGGTTCAAGTGATTCTCCTAGCTCAGTCTCCCGAGTAGCTGGGATTACAGGTGTGCACCACTAAGCCCAACTAATTTTTGTATTTTTAGTAGAGATGGGGTCTCACCATGTTGGCCAAGCTGGTCTCGAACTCCTGACCTCAAATGATCCACCTGCCTTGGCCTCCTAAAGTGCTGGGATTACAGGTGTGAGCCACCACACCCAGCGTGCTTCAATTTACTCTTATCTGTCCACTTTTTTTGAGTGGAGGTCTGTCATGACTTTCCCTTCCTAAAACACAAAGCTAACATAATATTTCATTTTATTTATTTATTTTTTTGAGACAGGATCTCGCTCTGTTGCCCAGGCTAGAGTGCAGTCAGTGGTACAATCTCAGCTCATCACCAGCTTGAACGTGGGTGGAGGCACTCCTGGAGCAGGAGGAGTGGCTCCCTTGAAACTTGAGATGGCACACATGAGGACATATACCAGTATGCCAAGCACAACAGGGCAGGGAGAAATCTGCATCCCTGATGGCATCATTTTGCAGTTGAACTGATGCCAGCAACAGTCCACCTCTAAGCTTACATTGTGGGCAGAATTATCTATTATTTGTTTAAGCCTGAAGTTGTATTTTCTTTTACTTGCAAAAGCATGCATTTCTAACTACAAGTTAATTTTCTCTGCCTTCTGAGTTCAAGCAATTCTCTTGCCTCAGCCTCCCGAGTAGCTGGGACTACAGGCGTACACTACCATGCCCTGCTAATTATTTTGTATTTTTAGTAGAGATACAGTTCCACCGTGTTGGCCAGGATGATCTCAATCTCCTGACTTCATGATCTGCCCTCCTCAGCCTCCCAATTTTCTTATTTTAGCACGTCAGGCTGGTCTTATTTGTAGGTTTTCTCTCATATGACATTTATTGTGTCCTCACGGGCACATACTCCTGGCCCAAACTTCTCTCAGAATTTTATTTTTCCTCTCTCCTAGCTTTGAGCTGTATACTTGTTCTTGCCCACCACTGGACATTCAGCTCGCTTTTCTCTAAAAGATTTGGTACTTGACTGCAACAAAATATTATATTTTTAAAATATGGGAAATGATGATATATGGAGGACCTACTATGTGCCAGGCGCCATGCCACGTATATTACAGATATTACCTCATTGAGTCTTCACAACAGCCCAGTGTGGTAGGTATTAGCCTCCTCCTCCACCCTCCTATTTTTTTTTTTGAGAGACAGAGTCTCACTCTGTCACCCAGGCTGGAATGCAATGGGGTGATCTTGGCTCACTGCAACCTCTGCCTCCCAGGTTCAAGTGATTCTCCCGCCTCAGCCTCCCGAGTAGCTGGGATTACAGGTGTGCGCCACCACACCCATATGATTTTTTGTATTTTTAGTAGAGATGGGGTTTCACCATGTTGACCAAGATGGTCTCGAACTCCTGACCTTGTGATCCGCCCAACTCGGCCTCCCAAAGTGCTGGGATTGCAGGCTTGAGCCACTGCACCCGGCCCTCCACCCTTCTTTTATAGGTAAGCACAGTAATATTAGAGAACTTGCCTAAGGCCTCTCAGCCAGCAATCAGTGGAGCCGGTTTTCATATCCAGGTCTATTGGATTCCCAAAATGCTCTTGCAATTCAGGGAGCAGGCTTGTATTTGTCAAGGTTCTTAATTCTAAGCAAAGTAATGCCATCTAGCTAATTTAAGCAGAAAGGGATTCATCTTAGTCCATTCTGTGCTGCTATAACAGTACCACAGACCAGGTAACTTACAAGGAACAGAAATGTAATCTCTCATAGGTCTGGAGCTGGGACATCCAAGATCAAGGCACCAGTGGTTGAGTCTCTGGTTCCATGATGATGCCCTGTTGCTGCATCCTCCAGAGAAGAGGAACGCTGAGTCCTTGCATGGCAGAAGTGCAGGAGAGAGAACACGCTCCTGCAAGCCCGTTTTATGGCCACATTAATCCACTGATGAGGGCAGAGCCCTCATGATCTACCCACCTCTCATTAGGCCTAGCCTCCCAACACTGTTGCATTGGGGATTAAGTTTCAGCATGAATTTTGGAAGGGACACAGACATTCAAACCATAGCGTTCCACCCCTCATACCCCCAGAATATCCTTCTCACATGCAAAATGCATTCATTCCATGCCAGTAGTCCCAAATGTCTTAACTTCTTTCATCATTTACTCAAAAGTCCAAAGTCCAGAGTTGCATCTTACTCAAATATGGTTGAGATTCAAGGTATGATTCAACCTGAGGCAAATTTTTTTTAGCTCATACCTGTGAAATTAAACAAGTCACATGTTTCCAAAATACAATGGAGACAGGCATGGGATAGACACTCTTATTCCAAAATTGAGAAATAGGAAAAAAGAAAGAGATAAGAAGTCCCAAGTAAAAGCCCAAAACCCAACAGGGCCAACAACTTAGATCTTAAGGCCTGAGAGCCATCATCTTTGACTCCGTGCCCCACCATCTGGACACAATGGGTGAGAGTTGAACCCTCAAGGCTCCCGGTGCCCCTACCCCCATGGATATTCTGGGTGTAGCTCTCATGGGTTAGAGTTGTGTCTGTGGCTCTCCCAGGCTAGTATTGCATGCTGATGGCTCTAGAGTTCTGTCTTGGGAGAAGTGTCTTGGGAGTGGCCCTGACTCATGGCTTTATTAAGCATTGCCCTATTTGGGTATCTTTGCAGTGACCCTCAATCCCACAGTTCCACTGGGTATTGCCCTAGTCAGGGCTGTCTGTGGTGGCTCTGGCCCTGTGACAAGTCCCTGCCTGAGCCCCAAGGCTCTCCAAGACATCCTTTGCATTCTGCATGGAGGAAGCCGTGCCACCATAGCTCTTGCAGTTTGTGTGCCTGCAGAATTAGTGCCATATGGAAAACATTGCTGAGATTTATGGCTTATACTTCTGGGGGATGTTGGGAGGAGACTGAGCTACACCTGGGCCCATTTGTGCCACAGCTGGCACAGCCAAGGACTGCTGCACCAGAAAGCCAGGAGCTGAAACTCCAGGCAGCCCTGAGCAGCAGGCCCTGAGGTCCCACAGGCGCCCTGGGCCAGATAATCTCTAAGGACACCAATTTCGGTCCCAGTCCATTCCGTACTGCTATAACCAAATACCTGAGATGGAATGATTTGTAAAAAACAGAAATTTATTTTCTCATAGTTCTGGAGGCTGAAAAGTCCAAGGTCAAGATTTGTTTCAGGGTACAGAATAGCTTACAGAATTTCCAATAGCCAGGGATCAAGCTTGAATGCTGCACAGCTTGAAGAAAAACCCAATTACACCATGGACTGTCAACACAGAGACCCCACCGCTGCTCTTGCACAGAAGCACAGGGCACCCATGACACTAGGACTTGATCAACAGAACCTCTGCCATGGCTGCTCTCAAAGAATCACATGTCTCTGCCACAGGAGCCTTTGTTTAGCTGTTTCCTCATGGGGCTTTTTTTTCACCTTCCAAGTTTCCCAACCTTGCATGGCAGTACCTGGGTCATGTATATAATTGCAGCTGCAAGGGGATTTAGAAAAGAGTTCTGGCTGGGTGCAGTGGCTCACACCTGGAATCCCAGCACCTAGGGAGCCGAGGCAGGTGGATCACGAGGTCAGGAGTTCAAGACCAGCCTGACCAACATGGTGAAACCCTGTCTCTACTAAAAATACAAAAAATTAGCCAGGCATGATGGTGCAGGCCTGTAATCCCGGCTACTCAGGAGGCTGAGGCAGAAGAGTTGCTTGAACCCAGGAGGCGGAGGTTGCAGTGAGCAGAGATCGCACCACTGCACTCCAGCCTGGGTGACAGAGTGAGACTTTGTCTCAAAAAAAAAGAAAACAAAATTTCTAGTTTTCCAGCACCCAAAGTGCAGGATGGCAAAGAAGGGGCCAATAGCAGGATCCGCCAAGGCCTCCTTGAGGAAGGCTCTTTCTTTACAGAGGGGCTGCCGATTTGGTTATTACTGTAAGGCAGAGAGAGCAAATGGATTGCAATTCAGCAGCGGCTCCAAAAAACTGGTAGTGCTAGAAAGGCTTTGAGGTGGAATTTTGGAAATGAAGACCATGGTGAATGAATGTTGCCTTCTGTGAAATGAGAAGGAGGAAATGGGGGCTACTTGCCATAGGTTAAGCTGTTGTCCTTGAAATTTCTTTTAGGTAGCACAGTACATAAGCTTGCATCGAATTATTCACACACATTAGAAGCGTAAGATGGTGATTTACTTCAAGTATTTTGTTAATTTTTTAAACCTATTCTAAGTTTCCTTCTGGAGGAATATGGCCAAATGAAGCTTTCCTTGCCTTTCTTTCTTTTTTTTTTTTTCCTCAGCCATGGTCTTGCTCTGTGGCCCAGGCTGGAGTGCAATGGCATGATCACAGCTCACTGCAGCCTGGATCTCCCAGGCTCAGGTGATCCTCCTATTTCAGCCTCCCGAGCAGCTGGGGCTATAGGCATACACCACCACACCTGCTAATTTTTTATTTTTATTTTTTGCAGAAACAGAGTCTCCCTTGTTGCCCAGGCTTGTCACAAATTCCTGGGCTCAAGCGATCTTCTGGCCTGGCCTCCTAGTGTCAGATTACAGGCATGAGTCATGGCACTTGGCCTCCTTCTCCTTCTACATGAGTGTATGACAAATGCTCAACCTGTGGGACATCCCTTCTTTGTTGCTGTGATCTTATAAGAGGTGGTTAAATAGGCCAGGCGCCCTTTGGGAGGCCAAGGCGGGTGGATCATGAGGTCAAGAGATTGAGACCATCCTGGCCGACATGATGAAGCCCCGTCTCTACTAAAAATACAAAAATTAGCCGGTTGTGGTACCGCGTGCTTGTAGTCCCAGCTACTCGGGAGGCTAAGGCAGGAGAATCTCTTTAACCCGGCAGGCGGAGGTTGCAGTGAGCTGAGATTGCGCCACTAAACGCTAGCCTGGCATCAGTGAGACTCCGATTCAAAAAAAAAAAAAAAAGAGACATGTTAAATAAAGGGGCTTCTAACTGGTTATGAGAAGTCTTGTTGAACCAAAAGGATGGGGAAATGCTTTCAAACAGTTACCAAATTCCGTGCCTTAGTAATGGGCACATTTTAACACCTTAAGAAAAACTCCTAAGTTTCTTCCTTGATTATTCTCTGCTAAACTGTTAGATTTTTTCCCCTTAAGATCAATGTTCATTATTTTAGTACCACCAGCTAAGATGACAGCTTGTCCCATAGGCTGTCAAGGACATTGACAAGTAACAAGGATATTGCTTTTCTTGAAAGGTTCTAGAGAGCTTTTCACCCCCTCTTACCAGGTACTGACAGCAGAGAATGTCAATCCATTGGTCTCCGAGTGGCAGACAGAAGGTTTCCTGCTGCTGCCAGAAACCAAATACCCTAGAGTGAAGTCCTCTCTGAATTCCGCGCCCGCCCTGTTCATTCATTTTCAGAGCCTGTTTTTCCTTTGACAACGCTTTTCAGAGAGAACTGTGACAAGGTTACAAATGAACTATCTATCTGTATGTTGTAGTACAGCAATATGTCTACTCTCTGAAATTGTCAAACATAGCAGATTCTAGTCCATTTTCTTGAGATATTCATTAGTAGCTACACTGGAGGTTACTGAATCCAATTTTCATTAGTGAATGTCCCCAAAGATGACATGTACCTCTCTTTGCAAAATTGCCTGGTTTTCATAAACTCGACTATGAAGTTACTTTAAATGGAATCATGCTTTTCTTATTAACATCATCTTATAGGGTTTTCATGCTCATAAGAAATTGGTCTCAATAGGTAAGTTAAAACACTCAAGGGGATGAAGAAAATTAAGAGAAGACTTTAAAAGGAAAAAGGGAACATCAGTAATAAAAATTTTAGCACATTTCAGCTAACACTGACACCAAATCCAGTGTTTGCTTTTTTTTAATCTTTTTTTTTTTTTTTTTTTTTTGAGACAGGGTCTCATTCCATCACCCAGGCTGGAGTGCAGTGATGCCAACATGGCTCACTGCAGCGATCCTTCTGTCTCAGCCTCCTAAATAGCTGGGACTATAGGCACATGCCACCATGCCTGGCTATTTTATGTATCTTTTTCAACAGAGATGAAGTTTTGCCATGTTGCCCAGGCTGGTCTTGAACTCCTGGGCTCAAAAGATCCGCCCACCTTAGCTTCCCAAAGTGGTATGATTACAGGCATGAGCCACTGTGCTCAGCCTCTATGCATATGTTGAGAAGCCTCAATCTGAGCTCAGAGATGACCTCTGGTTAAAGTGAGGGAATTGTTGGTTTTTTTTTTTTTTTTTGAGATGCAGTCTTGCTCTGTCACCCAGGCTAGAGTGCAGTGGCACAATCTCGGCTTATTATAACCTCTGCTTCCTGGGTTCAAGAGATTTTCCTGCCTCAGCCTCCCAGGGTAGCTGGGATTACAGGCGCCTGCCACCATACCCAGCTAATTTTTGTATTTTTAGTAGAGACGGGATTTCACCATGTCGGTCAGGCTGGTCTCGAACTCCTGACCTCAAGTGATCTGCCTACCTTGGCCTCCAAAAGTGCTGGGATTACAGGTGCGAGTCACTCTGCCCAGCTGGGACTTGTTTTATTTCTAACTCTGTAGAAGAAGCCCCAGGAAGAGCAGAGAACTCTATAAAAGACAAACTTGGGTTTGGATTCTGGCTCTTCTGGTTGTATATCTTAACTTTATGACATCAATTTTGTCATCTCTAAAATAGGGATAATGCTTCAGAGATGTGTAGTATGAAGTTGAAAAATATTGAGGCTGAGTGTGTGACCCAGGAGGCTGAGGCACGAGGATTGATTGAGCCTAGGAGTTGGAGGCTGCAGTGAGCTACGATTGCACCACTGCATTCCAGCCTGGGCGAGAGAGACCCTGTCTCTAAAAAAGCAAAACTAAAAAACCTACAAAAATATTTAATATGTACAGTTTCTGGTGTACACTATCTTCTTAAGTACTTTCTTTTCCAATTTCCTAAGAAACAATGCTCAGTTCTTATGGTGGTTGACTAAAGTTGTAGAGGTGAAGAGTTTGTTTTCATTTCCATTTAGGTCTTGTTTTTGTTTGTTTGTTTGTTGTTGTTGTTTTGAGACTGAGTCTCACTCTGTTGCCCAGGCTGGAGTGCAGTGGTGTGATCTCGGCTCACTGCAACCTCCACCTCCCAGGTTCAAGTGATTCTCCTGCCTCAGCCTCCAGAGTAGCTGGGATTACAGGCAATACACACCTGGGTAATTTTTGTATTTTTAGTAGAGATGAGGTTTCACCATGTTGGTCAGGCTGGTCTCGAACTCCTGACTTCATGATCCACCTGCCTCGGCCTCCCAAAGTGTTGGGATTACATGCATGAGCCAGTGTTCCCTGCCTTAATTTTTTTTTTTTTTAAATAAAGATGGAGTCTCACTATGTTGCCCAGGCTGGTCTTGAACTCCTGGGCTCAAGTGATCCTCCCACTCCAGTCTCCCAAAGTGTTGAGATTACAGGCATGAACCACCGTGCCTGGTTAACTCTTGTTTTTATAAACATTATATGTCAAGATTTACACTTACAGTGAATCTCATTATCCCACTGTATTTCTTTTCTTGTGGTAATCCCCAAAACAACAACAAAATCCTGCCCAGTCTCTACATATTTTTAACCAAATATTATTGGCTCTTTAAGATAGACTACCAACACTAAGCAATTTGCTGTGTTTTTAAATATTACTCTTTTTTTCTACATAAAATATTGAAATTCATCAAAATTCTAGGACTTAAAATGCTTCCATGACTATCATTATATCCCAACTTTGTTTTTGGTCTGCATAGAAGCCACAGTGATGACTCAGTTCATTCCATGAGCCTTGAGTCTATTTTGCTAAAATAGACAACAGCTGAGCCATATTTTTGCCCTAATCTAATGAACCAACAGTGCGAAAATTAACACTTTAAATCGGCTTCCTTTTTTTAAGAAAGAAATACATTTAAAATACAATTACCTTTTATATTCCTCCAAAGCCTAAGCTGTATGATTTTTTTATGTGTTTCCTAAAAAACATCATCTCTAGAGGTAAATGCTGAGTTTTGAAAAAGTTTAGAGGTTTTGCTAAATAGACTGAAGACTTGCTTTCAAATCTAGAGTTTGATGATTAGAACAAGGTTCACCAGGTGTGGTGGCTCACACCTGTAATCCTAGCATTGTGGGAGGTTGAGAAGGGAGAATCACTTGAGCACAGAAATTTGAGACCAGCCTGGGGAACATAGTAACACCCTTTATCTACAAAAAATAAACAAAAGTAGCCAGGGGTGATGGTACCTGAGGTTGGAGGATTACTTGAGCCTAGGAGGTTAAGGCTGCAGTGAGCCATGATAATATTACTTACAGTGGTAAGGTTTGTGTTGCTCTGTTTAGCATGTGATCATGGGCTACCCACAGTATATTTTGGTACTCAGTATCCTCATGAAAATAGGCTGATCTACCCAGGGTCTTTATTAGGAGATATTAGAATACCTTTATGGCATGTGCTTTACACTTATTAAATTTTTTTAAAAAAGAATAGGCTGGGTGCAGTGGCTCATGCCTGTAATCCCAGCACTTTGGGAGGCCAAGGCAGGAGGATTGCTTGATCCCAGGAGTTCAAGACCAGCCTGGACAACATAGTGAGACCTTGTCTCTACAAAAATAAAAAATTAGCTGGGCGTGGTGGCTCGCACCTGTAAACCCAGCTACATGGAAGGCTGAGGTGGGAAAATTGCTTGAGTCTGGGAGGTCGAGGCTGCAGTGAGTTGTGATTGTACCACTGCACTCCAGCCTGGGTGACAGCCTGACTCAAAAATAAACAGACAAATAAAATAAAAAAAATAAATAAAAAGAACAGAAGAAGCAAAAATGTCAAAAAAAAGAGAACTAAGAAATTGAGCTGGGTATGCATAAACAGTGCCAAACCATCTAACTTCCCTCCACCAGCAATGAGAGAAAGCATTTTTGTGTGTGTGATGAAAGTCTCACTCTATTGCCCAGGCTGGAGTGCAGTGGTGCAATCTCGGCTCACTGCAACCTCCGCCTCTTGGGTTCAAACAATTCTCCTGCCTCAGCCTCCTGAGTAGCTGGGACTACTGGCGCATGCCACCCTGCCCAGCTAATTTGTTTTTTTTTTTTTGTTTTGTTATGTATTTTTAGTAGAGATGGGGTTTCACCGTGTTAGCCAGAATGGTCTTGATCTCCTGATCTCATGATCTGCCCGCCTCAGCCTCCCAAAGTGTTAGGATTACAGGCATGAGCTCCATGCCTGGACAAGAGAAAACATTTTTAAACTGAAATGATTTTAGTAGCTATGCGAATTGGTTTGACTTGGTTTAATAAAAATCATCTATGCAAGCTGGTTCCATACCCATAGCATCAGCTGGGGTTCCATGGCAACAAAAATAATTACTCATCTGCAAACAGTCTTTGCAACAGATAAGTGTTTGATTACCAACTTAAAATTACCTTGTGATTCAAGGAATTTTATTTCCATGTAAAGGACAAAACAATGATTTTTTTTTTTTTCTGGAACTGGTCATGTTTTAAAAGGACAAGAGGAGATTGATTATGGGGATGTTCTTCTATAAACTGTGTTTAGATTTTAGAACTGTGTATCTGTTCTCAGTTAATCAGATGACAGCTCACTCTGCAGGACTCGCATGGTGGCCCGATCGTTTACGTGTTCTTGGTCACCCCTTTCTTGTTCCCTCCTGTGAATCTTACTCCTTTCCAGCCTCTGTACTCTGACTCCCTCTCAGCAGATGGCTGGAGGCAGAAAATAAGAGTCCATCATCTTATTTCAGTAGATTAAAGGAAACACAAAGACCTCAATGGAAAAATTGCAAAAGATGGAAAGAAAGAGAAGAAATAGAAATAATAAATAAATAAATGTAGCAGTTTGAGTCAGCAGGTTCAATCTCATTAGTTACTGACAAAATGTACATTGGAAGGACAATAAGGTAATACCCCTTTTTTACCTGTCAAATTGGCAAAGAGTTTTAAAAGTAATAGCATTCAGCACTGATAAAGGCATGGGAAAGCTGCAGCTCTTTTCTGCTCCAACTGATATATAAATTAGTTCACAGCCTTCAAAACATTCACACTTTTGGACCTAGTAGTAATTCTACTTGGAGTAAGTTCTATACAAGGTTAAACTCCTAATAATAGGAGAATGATTACAATGATTTCTTTTTAATGATTATGATTATGATTATGATTATTTTTTGAGACAGAGTCTCGCTCTGGTTCCCAGACTGGAGTTCAGTGGCGCAATTTTGGCTCACCATAACCTCCATCTCCTGAGTTCAAGCGATTCTTGTGCCTCAGCCTCCCGAGTAGCTGGAACTACAGGCACGCACCATCATACTGGGCTAATTATTTATATTTTTAGTAGAGACGGGATTTTGCCATGTTGGCCAGGCTGATCTTGAACTCCTGACCTCAGGCGATCCTCCTGCCTCAGCCTCCCAAAGTGCTGGGATTACAGGCGTGAGCTACCAGATCTGGCCTCTTTTTAATTATTTTAATATTTCTTTTAAGTGCTTAACCACAAGCTAGCCACACATCTGAGGTCTTTACATGTATTTTGTCATTTAATCCTCCTCAGAATTCTATGAAACAAATACTGTATTCCCTTTTTATGGAGGAGGAAACTGAGGTACAGAAAAAACTGAGGGACAGTGCATCTAATGCTGGGCTCTGAACCAGTATACTCAACTGCCTAGTTTCAGAAGAGACTTAAGGCAGCAGGTGGAGCTGTATAAAATGCAAGATAATCTCAAGTATTTTGTAGGAGAGAGAAAAACAATGGCAAAGGCAGACATAAAACAGAGCCAGGAATGAGGCCAAAAATATATATTATTTGACCTATACACTTGCTAAGAGGACCACAGATTTGGCTAGAAGCTTTCTAGCAGCTTGTGGATAAAATGAAATCTGATCAGTTATACAATTTACAGTATCCATGAGATAAAAGCAGACCAATTACTCAGAAGAAGCCAACTATTCTTGGTAGTAAGACCAGACATAGATTTATTCTGCAGAACACAAAAGGTTCTTGTAAAAAGAGACCCTGTGTGAGCTAATGGATAATGACCTCAACAACATCTTTGTATAGATAAGATGACCACTGATATGGTTTGGCTGTGTCCCCACCCAAATCTCATATTGAATTGTAGTTTCCATAATCCCCACATGTGGTGGGAGGGACTTGGTGGGAGGTAATTGAATCTTGGGGGTGGTTACCTCCATGCTGTTCTCCTGATAGTGAGGTCTCACTAGATCTGACGGGTTTTATAGTGGGCTTTCCCCCTTTGGCCCTGCATTTCTCCTTGCTGCTGCCATGTGAAGAAGGATGTGTATTGTAAGTTTCCTGAGGCCTTCCCAGCCATGCTGAACTGTGAGTCAAACCCCTTTCCTTTATAAATTACCCAGTCTCAGGTATGTCTTTATTAGCAGTGTGAGCACAGACTAATACAATCACTTCCACTGGGTTGAGTCTTCCAGCTTTTCTCTTAGGGCTTATGGCCCAACATCAAAACATGGTAACAAGCAACCAGGATATAGCTTAGGCACCCAGGTCCCTACTGGTCAGGGGATTATAGAGTACCTGAGAGTGAGTTGGACTGATAGCCTTTGATAGATGCTGTGGGAAATTAGACTGAGATTGTGCTTTTCAACAAATATCTAGAATTCATCTTTTCTATTTTGTAAGTCTCTCTCTCCCTCTCTCTCTCTCTCTTTTTTTCTTTCCGAGACAAGTTTTGCTCTGTCACTCAGGCTGGAGTGTGGTGGTGTGATCTTGGCTGTCTTCAGCCTTGATCTTCCCAGGCTTAGGTGATACTCCTACCTCAGCCTCCTGGATAGCTGAGACTACAGGCACATTCCAAGACACCTGGTTAATTTTGTATTTTTTGTAGAGATGGGGTTTTGCCATGTTGCCCAGGCTGGTCTCAAACTCCTGGGCTCAAGCTATCTGCCTGCCTTGGTCTCCCAAAGTACTGGGACTACAGGCGTGAGCCACTGTGCTCAGCCTATTTTGTCAGTCTTATATGTATTAAAGACATTATATTAGAGATAGGAATGGTGAAAAAATATTATAATATGAAATCATCAATTATATATCTATTAAACATGGTGTTTAGGAAGTCTTATTATAATATGAAAATGTTCTTAAACTATAATGTTAAATAAAGCAGAATACAAAACTGTATGTAATATGTAATCTCAACAATGTTTAAAATATATATGGAGATACAGTGAGCTGAGATCGTGCCACTACACGCCAGCCTGGGTGACAGCAAGACTCTGTCTCAAAAAAAAAATTTATATACAGATAATATATATATATATGGAGTAAGATATGAATCTTTAGTTTTTCTTGATATAGAAACTTATTTTTTCCTTTTACTTACTGAATAGAAAGATGAAAGGCAATTTCTGGATGGGTTGGAATATCTTTGAAAGAGGCACCAGTTTTCAGTTGCTAATTGCTTGAGTCCTAGGTATGACTGACTATCAAACCAAGGGGAATGAAGAAGAAAACAGGTTATGATTTGATTTGATTGGGAAGCAGGCGTGTATATGAGGAGGCATAAAGACGATGTGGGAGAAAAAACTGGGGAGAAAGGTAGCAGTGTGCAGGATTTCCAGAGGGGCCTTTAAAAACCTAAAAATCTAATCCCTGAAGTTGTCCATGAGAGAGAAGGCCCAGAGCTAAGAGAGTTCTCTCCCCAGGAGAGGCTTTGGAGCTGACTCCTCATTCCCTGTTAGACAGGCCTTCACCTGAATGACAGCCTGCCTATTCCCAGCACCCCAGGGGCTACCCCAATCTCTTCTCACAGAGATATGGAGAGGGCCTTGCTCCTCCTACATTTGCATTAAACTGACAATTGCCTCACCACAAGACTGTTGGGTTCCTCATTCGTTACCCTGTTTGGCATCCTCTGTAATCATGCCCTAGGACATCAGTATTACAAAATGGGGCTGGTGAGGGGAAACTCTTTATATTTAAGGAGAAGAGTCTCAACTAAAAAACGAGATTTTTTTTTTTTTTTTTTTTTTTTTTAGACGGAGTCTCGCTGTGTCACCCAGGCTGGAGTGCAGTGACATGATCTTGGCTCATTGCAACCTCTGCCTCCCGGGTTCAAGTGATCCTCCTGCTTCAGCCTCCTGAGTAGCTGGCATTACAGGCGTGCGCCACCATGTCCGGCTACTTTTTGTACTTTTAGTAAAGACAGGGTGTCACCATGTTGGTCAGGCTGGTCTCAAATTCCTGGTCTCATGATCCGCCCGCCTCAGCCTCCTAAAGTGCCGGGATTGCAGGTGTGAGCCACTGCACCCAGCCAAGATTATTTTAATAGCACACACACACACACACACACACGCACGTGTGTATACACAAAATACTGCAAGAAGTACACCTTCAAGAATCTCACCTTCCCCTTTCCCCTACTGTTCCTTAAATATGGGTGTTGCCCCCAATTCCTTCTCAGTCCTTCTTTCTTTTCTTTCTAGATCTTCTCCTTGGGCTACTTCAACTTCCATACAAATTCTGATATGCATTAAATCTAAAATCTCCATTATGAGTCTCCTTAAATCACAGTTAAGGATATCCAGAACATAGTTTCCACACCAAAGGCACGTCTAGTTTCTCATCTACAAGCTTTTTGTCTTTGTCTCTGTTTTTGTTTTTTATTCTGGAACTCCTTGACAAATATTATTTCATCATCAGAAGGAAGGTCCTGGGAACAATAAAGAAATGAGCCTTTGTGCCAAGTATTTTACAGGCATATCTTCATCTAATCCTCATAACTGCTCTATGAAGTAGGCATAATCATTCCTTATTACCACATGAAGAAACCAAGACTTTGAGCAGGTAATTTGTATAAGATTAAACAGCTTGGAAAACCTTAGGATGACTAAGGTTTAAAGTCAGGTCTGTCTGTTTTTCTAAGAAAAGAAGATTGAGGCCGGGCGTAGTGGCTCACGCCTGTAATCCAAGCCCTTTGGAGGCCAAGGCGGGTGGATCACCTGAGGTCAGGAGTTCAAGACCAGCCTGACCAACATGGTGAAAACCTGTCTTTAAAAAAAAAAGAAAGAACAAAAATGAAAAGAAGATTGATGCTTTCCTGTTAGGGAATCAACTTCTTATTCCCAGGCTGTGGAATACTGTGCTAACCAGGAAATAGCCAATGCTTCTCGCAGGACATGTTATAAGATATATGAAATGTTTTCTATGTCTCAATAACTTTTTTCTTTTTCTAAGATGGAGTCTTACTCTGTTGCCCAGACTGGAGTGCAGTGGTGTGATCTTGGCTCACTGCAAACTTCACCTCCTGGGTTCAAACGATTCTCCTGCCTCAGCCTCCCAAGTAGCTGGGATTACAGGCGTGCACCACCATGCTCAGCTAAGTTTTGTATGTTTTTTTTTCTTTTGAGATGGAGTCTTACTGTCACCCTGGCTGGAATGCAGTGGCATGATCTCAGCTCACTACAACATCTGCCTCCCAGGTTCAAGCAATTCTCCTGCCTCAGTCTCCTGAGCAGCTGAGATTACAGGTATGTACAACCGCGCCCAACTAATTTTTTTATTTTTAGTGGAGATGGGGCTTCATTATGTTGGCTGGTCTCAAGGCTGGTCTCGAACTCCTAACCTCGTGATCTGCCCACCTTGACCTCCCAAAGTGCTGGGATTACAGGCATTAGCCACCATGCCTAGCCTAACTTTGGTATTTTTAGTAGAGACAGGGTTTCACCATGTTGGCCAGGCTGGTCTCAAACTCCTGACCTCAAGTGGTCTGCCTGCTTTGGCCTCCCAGAGTGCCACAATGGCCTTTTTACCTAAGTTTTATTTTAGAATCCTCAGAAAAAGCTGTGACCTTCTAGCTTCATTTGCTCTTTGATATTACCTGAAACCTCAGTCTGTTTGGCAAGTTGTATTACAGGATTCACATTTCCTGATTTCAGAATTACTACAAAGCAGTGGTAAAAAGACATTGTGGTAATGCCATAAATAGCACGATGGTTTGAACGTTTATGTCCCCTCCAGAATTCATATTGGAACTTATTCCCCAATGCATCAGCTTAAGAGGTGAGGCCTTTAGGGGGTGATTTGGGCATGAGAGTTCTGCCCTCATGCATGGGATTAGTGCTTTAAAAAAGGGCCCCCGGGAACTAGGCTAGGGCCTTTCTTTTGCACTTCCGCTCTTCCACCATGTGAGGACACAGCAGGAAGGTACCACCTTGGAGGCAGAGAGCAGCCCTCGCCAGACACCGACTCTGCTGGCACCTTGATCTTATACTTCCCAGTCTCTAGAACTGTGGAGAAATACATTTCTGCTCTTTATTAATTACTCTGTCTCATGCATTTTGTTATAGCCATCTGAATGGACTAAGATAGATGGACATGTCGACCAATGGAATAGATTTGAGAGTCTAGAAATAAACTCATATGTCTGTGGTCAAGGGATTTTTGACAAGGGTATCAAAACCATTCAATGGGGAAGACATAGCCTTTTAACAAATGACGCTGGGACAACAATATAGCCACCTGCAAAGGATGACATTGAATTTTCACCTCACATGATTTAAAGAGATTAATTAAAAATGAACCAGAGACCTAAATGTAAGAGCTGAAACTAAAACAATTTAAAAATAAATCATAGATCTAAATCTTCTCAACCTCAGAGTTGGCAACAATATGACACCAAAAGCTCAAACATAAGAAAAAAATAAATTGGACTTAATCAAAATGTAAAACTTTCATTTTTTAAAAGATCACTTTATTTATTTATTTACTTTTTTTTTTTGAGACGGAGTCTCACTCTGTTGCCCAGGTTGGAGTGCAGTGGTGTGATCTTGGCTCATTTTCAGGTTCAAGCAATTCTCCTGTCTCAGCCTCCCAAGTAACTGGGATTACAGGCATGCACCATCACATCCCGCTAATTTTTGTATTTTTAGTAGAGACCATGTTGGCCAGGCTGATGTCGAACTCATGGCCTCAAGTGATCCACCCGCCTCAGCCTCCCAAAGTGCTGTGATTACAGGCATGGCCACTGTGCCCAGCTAAAGGACCAGTTTAAAGATGTAAAAGGACAACCCCCAGGATGAGAGAAAATCATTCCAAATCAAATATCTGATAAGGGGCTTCTATCTAGAATACACAAATAACCCATACATTCAATAATTAAATGGTAACTAGCTCAATTAAAAAATAGACAAAGGATTTGGACAGGCATTTTCCCAACAAAGATATACGAATGGCCAAGAAACACATAAAAGAATCCTCAACATAATTAGCCATCGTGGAACTGCAAATCAAAATCGCAACAGGATATGCTACTTTACATCTACTAGGGTGGCTTGACTCAAAAATTCAGATGATACCACAGTCGTCAAGGATGTGGAGAAATCAGACCCCTCATACACTAGTGTTGGGAATGTGAAATAGTTCAGCCACTTTGGAGAACAATCCAGAAGTCCTTCCAAATGTGAAACTCTGAGTTACCACATGACTCAGCAATTTCACTTCCAGGTATGCCCAAAAGAAGTGGAAACATATGTTCACAACAAAACTTGTACACGATGTTTATAACGTATTATTCACAATAGCCGAAAGATGGAAACAACCCAAGTGCCCATAAACTGATGAATGGATGCAAAGGTGGTGTATCTACACAATGCAATATTATTCAGTCATCAAAAGGAAAGTAGTATGTATAATACGTGCTACAATATAGATACATTTTGAAAACATTAAGAAAGAAGCCAGCCTCAAAAGACTACATATTATATGATTTCATTTATATGAAATATCAAGAGTAGAGAAAGCCATAGAGACAGAAAATAGTTCAGTAGTTCCTTAGGACTGGGCTAATGGGGTGGAGGAGGGGGGATGGGATAGGTGGACGACAGCTAAAGGGTACAGGTGATTAAAGTGAACAAGGGCTGCCACCGAGAGGGCTGCTATCTGAGCAGCTTGGAGATGAAGTCCTGGCCCCAGAAGACACTGGTGTGGAAGCCACACGTCTCCCTTGAGGGTGCATCTGGAGGTCTCAGTATGTGAAGGGCAGATTTCGCACCAGCCATTCACAGCAGAGCGCCGCAGTGCCGGCAGATCCACCTTTGCACTGTGTGTTCTCCCTGCCAGCATTTCTAGGGGCATGGAGTTGTCTGCTTAGGCTGTCTAAACATCTTAAATTTCTTTTTATTTTTTTTCGAGATGCAGTCTTGCTCTGTTGCCCAGTCGGGAGTACAGTGGCACAATCTCAGTTCACTGTAATCACTGCTTTCCAGGTTCAAGCAATTTCTCCTGCCTCAGCCTCCCGAGTAGCTGGGACTATAGGCATGCACCATCACACCTGGCTAATTTTTATATTTTTAGTAGAGACGGGGTTTTAACATATTGGCCAGGCTAGTCCCGAACTCTTGACCTCAGGTGATCTGTCCACCTTGGCTTCCCAAAGTGCTGGGATTACAGACGTGAGCCACCTTGCTCAGCATACATCTTAAATTTCTATTCATGCTGCAATCCACTACAACTTGGTATCTGCCTTCTCTGTTCCACACAAATGAATCTTGTCAAGAGCACCCACCTCCACGTTGCCAAATCCAGTGCCATTTTGTGTTCTTTTTTTTTTTTTTTTTTTTTATTGCATTTTAGGTTTTGGGGTACATGTGAAGAACATACAATATTGTTGCATAGGTACACACGTGGCAGTGTAATTTGTTGCCTTCCTCCCCTTCACCTATATCTGGCATTTTTCCCCATGCTATCTCCCCC
>CAUYQU010025463.1:0-37354 GCA_963574635.1 Cheracebus regulus | reverse complement strand
AGTGGATTTTGTACGGAGACCCGCCGCGCCACGGCACCGGCAAAGCAGCTGCGAAGGCCGAAACAGCCTCACTGGCGACCCGTGGGGCTGCTCCGCCTGGGAATCTCCTGGTCTGGGGGTAATAAAAATCCGTCTGGAAATGCGGCGTCCACTCACCCTCTGCACTTTCACTGGGAGCTGCAATCCTGAGCTACTCCTAATCTGCCATCTTGGATCTCTCCCCTGCAATCATTTTTTAAAAACTTACTTAGCTTACTTTTGCAACATTTATTAAGTGCTAACTTTTTATATTGCATCAGCTAGAGGAATAGAGATGAATATGATCTAATCAGTTGCCTTTGAGAAGGTCATAATTGGAGGTGGGAAGAGCCGGTGTAGGAATAAGTATTTCACAATGTAATGGGTGATAATTTCCACAGAAAGAGCCATGAACAGCAGCAGGATCAACAAACAAAGCATGATGCCTGATTATGAATGTTTGATTTTTATTTGCATACTACTTTATATCATACAGAGTCTTTTCAACTTCATGATTTCATTCTTTTCTCATAAACACAAATCAACAGGTAAATAAGTATAATTCCCATTTTACATGTAAGAAAATGAATTCTTACTAAATATATTAACTGACTTAAATTCATGAAACTGGGAATTAAAACCAGATCTGATCTGATTCTACATTCAACATTACTCTCACTATATCAAGTTGTTTTCATCTCTAGAAACAGCAAGGTTTAACATATGACTATTATTTCTAATAAACTTAAGTCTACTCACTGGACTTGAGAAAGTAACTTCCTTTATTCCCATTCCGATTTTCATTACTCGTGAGATGCTGCTATGTGTGTCTCATAATGAGACCACTGTACTTAGCTCCTGTTCTTTCTTAAAGTTTTTGTTCTTGTACATATAGAGTTAATTTTGCTATAACATACAAATTTATTTCTGAAAAGATGAAAAACAAGAAAATATTTATTAGCCAGAGGTAACCATTACTAACATGTCTTTTATTTATTAACAGTTATTTTTTTGAATAACTTTTATTATAATAGTAATTTCAGAGTACTGTGGAGATTTTAATCCTTGGTTTATGCATATTTATTTATTTTCATAGATTGGCATTACTACATTGGATTGGTCTGCTTTTTAATTTATCTTACAACCTAATAATGATCAGCTACTTTGTTTCTTTCAACAAGTTAACTTTAGAATTTTCTTACCAATGCCTCTAGAGTTCCACATTTCCTTGTACCATGTCTTAGGTAACCTTAATGTCTGTAATCACCTCTCACTTCATCCCACATACTGATATTCCTGCAAGAACATGGAAAGGTCAGTATCTTGCCATCTCTCCATTGCCCATTCCTCTTTATTACCATGTTCTCATGCCCCCACACCTCCCACCTTTGTATTATTACATTTATGTTTGGTTCCACACATTTGAATTCCCATAAAACTTGCCATGTCTCCTTGCAAGTCTCCTGGCACCTCTTTCTTCAGCTGGCTTGCCTTCCTTTGTTTGCATCATGTTCAAATTCAGCGCTCCCTCTTCTGTTTGATAGAATGAGTCATCTCACCTCCAGCCTCTCTTTCTTGGCCTCAGTCCTCTTTCGTATTGCAAACACACAGCCAGGCAGCACATATGTCCCGCTCTGTGTAGTGCACCCCACAGAGAGCACTTCAGTCAAACTCACATGATTTTTTTCCTTGAAACCAGGCCAGTTGTTCAGTGTTCACCATTATAGGCAGATACTTGATGCAAATGGAAAAAAAAAAAGAAAAAGAAAAAGAAAAAGACAATGACAAACAATGACAGGAGCAACTAGCCAATCAGTGTAATGTCCCTTCTCACTGCATACAATCAGCTCCAGCTGTAGGCTCTTTTATCTTGAGAGTTCATAGGATAATGCACACACATAATTAACCCAAACAGACTCACTTTTGTGAAAAACATTTTGAGGACTTCAGCACAAAAGAGCACTTTTTGATCCAAATCCGGTACTATTCTGAATTTTTAAAAAGACCACACAGAAGCTTCATCAGCAGTACCCTAATTAAACTCATCAGTTCACAGATGTTTAAAAGAAAATAATCAGCAAAAATTTTCACCAAGAAATCCTGTTTACTAGAAGAGAAATGGATGATGACAATAGTGTTAGTGATAAGAGCTAACATTAAGAACTGTATTGTGCCTGTCACTTTATATAGACCAACACATTTAGATCAATAGTCTTTTGAAGCAGTAACTGTTATCATTCCTATTTTACAGATGTCAAAACTAAGGCTTACAAAGTTAAACAAGTCTCCAAATCACACAGCTAGAAAGCACCAGGGTCCAAGTCTCATGACTGAAAAATATGTATTTTTGATCCCTATATTCTGTTGCCAACATCATAATACCACCTGGTCTATGACTAAAATCTGTAAATTTTTCAATGCTTCGGTCACTAAATAGAAGCAGAGTGAACCACAACTATTTTAAAGTACTATTATTACTCTCCCCAGTACCTCCTTTCCCTGTTTCTCACCCATACCTTTCCCTCAACTTCTGTTTTCTCATCTAAAAATTTTCCTAGTGGTCTGAAGACTCTGTTAGCTAAGTCACTCTATGAAATTGATGTTGAAGGTAATATTTTCTGGATCATTTCACTGCCCACCTTAAAAATGGGGAAAGTTGCAATTTAATAAGCACTGACCACATTTCTCTTTCACTGATAATCTAATGAGCTGTGTATTTTCTGTACTCTGGGGAAAGAGACAATGAGCCCTTGTCAGAAACAGAGCCTTGGTGTCACTTATAATCTAATCCATTTAGTTTCTAGCCTTTGGCTTTTATTTTTAATTATTATTGGCTTGTCATTCTCCCTGTGTTATGCCACCAGATGCTGTTTTTCTTCTGTTTTTTCAGTATAGATGTTTCTTCAGGCCATAGTCACAGAATTCAAAGCTGCCTTAGGCAATCTTTTTTTTTTTTTTTTTTTTTTTAGAGAAAACACCCACTTTCATAAACCTCAGAGCATCACATGTAAATATTCATTATCAATGGGTGGCAGTGGCTCATGCCTGTAATCCCAGCACTTTGGGAGGCTGAGGTGGGAGCATCACCTGAGGCCTGGAGTTCAAAACCAGTCTGGCTAACATGGTGAAACCCTGTCTCTATCAAAAATACAAAATTAGCTGGGCGTGGTGGTACACACCTATAATCCTAGCTACTCAGGAGGCTGAGGCAGGAACATTGCTTGAACCCGGGTGGCGGAGGTGGCAGTGAGCAAAGATAGTGCCACTGCACTCCAGCCTGGGCAACAAGAGCAAAACTCTGTCTCAAAAAAAAAAAAAAAAAAAAAGGAAAAGAAAACAGAAATTCATGTTCTAGGCACAGGAAGTGGTAACTGCCCTAAAATAAATGATTAATCAAATGTATAAGAAGGTTTTGAAGAGACAGATATATTAAGCTGGTTTCCATTTTACTTAATTTTTTGATTGGTCAGTGTGTTAGGATGATGCAATATACTGTTACCACCGGACTAAGCAGGAAATGTAATGAGTCCTCAAACTTTTATAATACTTTGGAATTTATTCTACTTTTATATGTAAACTTGGAAGGAAACCCTATTCTAAAGGGAGAAAGAACAGGTGATATACACCCTAGCTTTTAATGAATCAATATACAAATATAATCTTATTTTCGTCTCTTAAAGAGGCTTGTGATCTGACTAATGGCTTTGGCAGTTGGAGGCAGTGTGACCTCTTTGTTGCAAGTTAACCTCTTTAAACGTCAGTTTTTCTCATCTGTAAAATTTGCCTTATCATTAGTATCTACCTCCTGGAGCTATTCTGATGATAAGTTGTATGATTCATGTCAAAATATATGACATAGTACTCCTAAAATATGTAACATGCAACTATTAGAAATGTTGGGTTTTATTATCATTTTGTTATTTCTCTATTATTAAGGGCTGCCATTATCAGTTCTCCATATCTGAAGTTCCTCTACATTCTCCCTTTCTGCATGAGTCTATTCTTCTATCCATTCATTCTATGAACAATTGTGTATTACAATGTGGCTTTCATAAATGCAGGGACCTTGTCTATTTGGAAGAAGTAGTATAGCTGAACGGTTAACAGTATGGTTTCTGGAGCCAAGTTGTCTAGCTTTGAATTCTGCCTCTGCACTTACCAGATCAATGATTTTGGGCAAGTTTCTTAACGTCTTGGAGACATGCTTTTCTCATCTGTATAATAATTATAATACCTACCTCATAAATTATTGTGAAGGTTTGATTGTTTTAATATAGGTAAAATACTTTAAAATAGTGCTCGCTATGTAACATGAGCTATATAAGTGTTTGCTACAATTATAGATTATCATTTTTATTTACCGTATCTCTAATATCTGGCAGAGTCCAACACATAACAGGTATGCTGTAAACATTTGATCAGCGAATAAACAAATGCCAGACACTGAAAATGAAAAAAGAAGAGAATGTTTCTTATCTAGAAGAGGAATGTGAGAGATGTTGGAGAAGCTTACAGCTTAATGGAGAATTTACAGCCAGCATTCAGACATGTCAGTCAGGTTCAGTTCTCTCCAGTTCCATGTTCCCTGACCTGGGCTACACCACCAAGGATTAACTAGCACATGGAACTTATATAGCAACATGGAGGAAAATAATAAAGATTATGAATAGTAGTGCTGCAGAGTATAGTATAGCTAAACTGCTAACTAGTATAGATAATATGTACTATAGGGGTACAATCCAATGCTTTGGGCACATTTATTTTAATTCTACATCATGTCAGCAGAAAGTAATTAAACAATTATGTTACTAAAGAAATAGTAGCCAAATAAATCCAAACATATATGGTCAACTAGTTTTCGACAAAGAAAATAAGAGAGCATAATGAAGAATGAAGAAAGGTTAGTCTCTTCAATGAATGATACTGGGAAAATGGAATCTCCACATGCAAAAGAATGAAATTGGATTCTAATTTAGCTGTGCACAAAAATCAGCTCAGTTTGGCTAAAACACTAAATGTAAAACCTGTAACAACAATAAAATTCCTAGAAAAGAATGTAGGGGGAAAGTTTCCTTGACCTTGGTATTGGCAATATTGTTTTGGATATCACATTAAAAGCTGAGGCTACAAAAGCAAAAGCAAATAGGACTACATTAAACTCAAAATCTTCTGCAAGGCAAAAGTAGCAATTAACCAAATGAAACAAATTGGGGAAAAAAATTGCAAACCATATATCTAATGATGAGATAATAACCCACATTTATAAAGAACTGATATAACTGAATAGTAGAAAAATAATTAACAAAATTTTAAAAATAGGAAAAGGACATGAATAGATATTTCTCCAAAGAAGATGCAAAAATGTCCAGCAGGTATATGAAAAAGTGCTTAATATCACAAATCATCAAGGCAATGCAAATGTAAACTGCCATGAGATATCACTTTACAGCTGCTAGGATAGCTATTATCAAAAAGATGAGAAATAACAAATGTTGGTGAAGATGTGGAGAAAAGGGAGCACTTGTACACTATTGATTGAGATGTAGACTGGTATCGCCATTATGGAAAGCAGTATGCAGGCTCCTAAATAAATTAGAAATAGATTTACCATGTGACTCAGCAATCTCTCATCTTATTATACCCCCAGAGAAGATGAGATCACCACCTTGTAAAGATATCTGCACTCCCATGTTCAATGCAGCATTATTTACAGTAGCCAAGAGAAGGCAACAACCTATGTGTCTGTAAGTGGATGAAAGGATAAAGAAAATGTGTTATATATACACAATGAAATATTCAGCCTTAGAAAATAGATTCTGTCATTTATCACAACACATGAATAGTCTTGGAGGACATTATGCTAAATGAAGTAAGCCAGAATGGAAGGAACAATATTGTATGATCTCACTTATATGTGGAATCTTTAAAAAAAAAAATCAAATATACAGAGATAGAGGATGAAACAGTGGTTACAGCGGGAGGTGGGAAACGGGGAGATATAGGTGAAAAGATAAAAATTAGCAGATATGTAGGATGGACAAGTCTAGAATTCTTATGTGTAACATAAAGACTATAGTTAAAAAATTGTATTATATTCGAAATTTTGTTAAATAAGTAGATTTAGCTGTTCTTGTCACACAAAAAAGTAACTGTGATGATGGCTATGTTAATTTGCTTCACTATAGAAACCATTTTATTATCTATATGTGTGACATAACATCATGCTGTGAACCTGAAATATGCACAATGAAATTTATTTTTTTAAAATAGTAGCCAGATAAGGGTAACCTAGGTATTTGAAACACTTCCTGAATGAATGTTTATTCTAATTTCCTCAAAGTCAAAGACGTTTTAGAGAGATTATCTTAAAATCATTTCAGAGGAGCGCTGCAGAAATACATGGTAATGCCACTGCCATGAAGTCAGAATTGCGTTTGCATCACAGGCTTTTCAGTACAATAAAGAAAGAGGCATTTCTGTTAGAGCAGTGACAATAGAGCACCCTTGAGCTTGCTCACCTGAAAAGACCTGTCTTCCAAATAGACTCATATTAAATGACATTTTGATGAGAACAATTTTAAAGTGAAAAAAATCAAGGTTTGCTGAAGCTATAGGGAAATGTGGGCTCTCAAATAGTGCTGATATGAGGGTAAACTAGTTCGTCTTTCCAGAGGGAGAGGCACTTTCAGACTAGGTATCGAAAGCCGTGATAATGTTCATATAGTTTGGTCCAGTAGTTCCATAAATCTGTATTAACGAAATTATCAGAGTTGTGCACAAATATAGAAAAAAGGTTTATTGCAATATTATTTATAGTTGTGAAAAATTAGAGGCAAACTAATCATGCACTAGTAAGAAACTGGTTAGATCATTATGCTGTAGTCATGCAACATAATGCTCTGCAGAAAACAAAAGTCATGTTGTTAAAGCCCATTGCTGCTGCTACAAACAACTAATCACTCTAGGTTTAGAAATCAGGCTCCAAAACAATCTGTATAATAAACTCAAAATTGTTTAAAGAAATATATCTAAGTAGGGAAATGATGGATGGTTTTTATTTTCTTCTTTTTTTAAGTTTTCTTCCATGAATATGTATTACTTATGTATCACAGAAACTAGAGCATAACAAAAAAGGCATTTGACTCCTTATTTTCCTTTCCACAAATACTATTCTGAATTCCATTATAGTTTATCACTTCCTCATTTACAAAAAGGCAGAAGCAATCTTGTTTTATAGCATCAATGATTGTACTTATCTGCTTTGACTAATACAGTTAATTCATCTGTTCTGTCAAAGTATGATATAGATACTGGGCCGTAATTATCACAATTTATAATTCCAGGAATCTTCTTGCCTAAATATTTTTCTTCAGTTGCATAAATTTAACTCTAATATTGATTTCGCCCCCCTTTTCAGGTGAACAACTACAGTTTAGAAGAAGTAACACATGAAGAGGCGGTAGCAATATTGAAGAACACATCAGAGGTAGTTTATTTAAAAGTTGGCAAGCCCACTACCATTTATATGACTGATCCTTATGGTCCACCTGATATTACTCACTGTAAGTACCAGTGTCATCTTCAAATAGCATGCCAGACTTGCAGAACTGGAATTCTATAAAACTATTGACAAAGTGTTCTCCTTGTACCTTCCCTCTTGCTTAGTTCTGGAAATACTTCAGAGGGAGTATCCTAAACTCCACTCCTACATTGCCTCGCAGGCCCTGACCTAGTGTTTTGAAGGTGGGTTATCCTAATGAGTTGGCAGGCCCACCATTATGGACAGGCTTATTATAGAGGATAGTGTGATTACAGCAGTGTATGCGTAACACACTTTAAAAGGCTATTTCTTGAGCTCCTAAAGCATGATCACTCCCATGCCATCATATTCTTTCTTCCTACTTCAGATCTCTGCAGTAGTAGATTAGAAAAGAGAGACTGGCAAAATTAGACCAGAGGTGGTGGCTCTGTGCTTCTTCCTGAAAAGAGGGATCTTGCACTTGAGTGGTGAAATCATGGTCCTCGATCACCATTGTCACAGCTTTTACTTTTCTTGAATTTGTTATATTGGCAAAAAAGCTGGAGAAAATTATCAGTCACTATGGCAATAGAGGTGAGCTGGAAGTGGGGGCTTCCATGGCAACAAGTAACCACTAATGAGACCCTATGCTGGGGTCTTCAAAAAGTCCACTGTTGCATAAGTCTCATGTGTTCTCCTCTTTCTTAATAGGTCAACAGGAATCTTATCCACGTTTCTGTCTGTAAAGACTAGATTTAGAAGCAATTTACTTTGTTATGTAAATGTAAGGGATAGTTGTGTCAACAGTAGTAAGGTTACTCATTCTGAAATGTTGAGAGTCTGTTAGTGAGACTGGGAACCTGGAACGTCTGCAGGACCAGCCATTAATTAGTACTATGGTCTCAAACAAACTGTTTAACTTCTCTCAGATTTACAGGTTTCTCTTGAGAGAAATGTTAAGTGTTGAATAATTTTGTTTTCTGCCCATTGCATTAGCCATTGCTTTCCTTAATGATGATTCTAAAACAACTTACCTCCAAAATATGTATGTTTTCAAGCTGGCAGTAAATGGAGATCAGCCTTACCTAAGACTATGAAAGAGTTTTAACTGTCAGAGTTTTTCAAACTGGAAGTATGCAGCAAAATCTGCCTTGATAGTCTGTGAGCCACTTCATGCAGGGCATATAAGGTCAATATCAAAGAGAGAAAGGGAGAAACCTAAACTATCTAATCAGCCTAAGAAATATGTATTGAGTAATTTCAGTATGTGCAAGACACATTGTAAGATAATATGTGGGATGCAGAGAAGATAGAATCATGGCCTTCAAAGACCCTTGTTGGGAGGAAGGCTAACGCAGAGATATAAATAGAAGCAATATTAATATTTGGCATAATAAGAGGTAGGTATATGCCATGGGAGAGGTAAAAATAAATGTTATTTGAGAACTCAAAAGAGATATATCATCTGTATTTGGAACATTAGAAAAATCTTTATGCATAGGATGGCATTTCAATTGCATCTTCAGAATGAGATTTCAATATCTGAGTTGGGGTAGGTGGGAGACACAAATTATAGCTAGATGGTACAGTGGAACAAAGGTACAGATGTCAGGAAGCACAGACTGTTTGAAGACAATAGGATATGTGTTGGAAGGATATTAAAATTGATTGATTTTTGCAAGAATGGCAAAGGGGAGAGTTTATACTGTATTAAATACGTAACAAGAATGGAGAACATTTAAGAGAATAGTGTGGTCATGCTGAATTTCAGTACGTTTTACCTCATCTCAATAAATAAAATGGATTTGAGGAGAAAGGAGTAAGAGACCCAGTTAGGAGGGTTTTTAGACACCTAAAAGGGAGACAGATACCTTAGGAAGGAGGAATGAAAAAGAAAGGCCAGAGTTCTTGACCTTTGTGGGATGGGAATAGAGTATATTTTGGGAGAAAGTCTCATCAGACAACCTGCTCCTTATGAGGCTTTTGCTCTGAATAATTGGATATTAATTATGTGAAAAGAATGTGAGCTCTGCAATTAGAAAGCTAACATTTTATTTCAATAGAAAATTAATCATTGTTCTGAAAATATGTATGCTGGATCTCTTTTCCAGTTCTTCTCTTCACCTAATTTTACTAACTGGCATTACAGACTTTATTATTAAGTCTTTCCCATCCTAAAGATTACCATGTGCTTGTACATATTAAATGCAAACAAAGAGCAACCGCCCCCCTCCTTGGAGGACAAGAAAATCCTTGGCATGCAGTAAACCCTTTCTGTTTGTAATACATTTTCTGAAGTATAGCATGACACACTGAATCATCCACATAACAGGTTTCTTTTCTCTTTTTCCTCCTCCTCTTAGCTTATTCTCCACCAATGGAAAACCATCTACTCTCTGGCAACAATGGCACTTTAGAATATAAAACTTCCCTGCCACCCATCTCTCCAGGAAGGTACTCACCAATTCCAAAGCACATGCTTGTTGACGACGACTACACCAGGTCAGATATGCCTGTTGGTTAGTTGGATTCCCTGTCATTACCAGAAAGAAATCACATTTGTCTAACATGTCAGGTGGTATGTTGGATGCTAACTAAAGCTTCTGAGTCCCATTTAAATTTATTGTAGTTTTGCCTCAAGTGCATTGCATATGTGTCATTGTCCTATGATAGGGGCCAAAGTCACAAATTCTTTGTGAATAAATAGTAAGATACACTTGTACATCACTTTGCCACTTATTAAGACTCTATGTCTGATTTCATTTAAGCTCTACAGTCATACTATAAGATAGGTATTATTATCAAGAAGAGAGAGTGCTGAGGTTCAAAAGGAAGGAAGTAGCATGCCAATATTATATATTTGGTTAGTGGAATTCAGGACAGAAACTCTGTCTTTTGGCTTGAAATTCCATGTTTTTCCCATCAATAGTTATCCACAATTTAATGGAAGTTGAGAGTTAACGAACCTTCAATAGTTCAATAACTATCAGTGAAAATGAAAGGAGTGAAGTTAACTTCTAATGGCTTGAATTCAATATAGTCTGTTAATTCCAAAGGGTCACAAGGCAGGATTCTAGGACACAGCACAGAACCGCATTGCTAATCCTACAAGTAAAGCCAAATTTAGCCAGCACTCCTATGAAAAAGTCAGGACAGACAGCTTTCAGAGAAGACCAATATAATTTACTTAAATGGTCATTAGTAAGGATTCAATAAAGTTTGGATGATGAATAAGTTAATGAATGAATGGGTAAATGAATAATAAGAAATGTAAATTTAAAACCTTTTTGTCTTTCACTGGTCATTACATTTGGCAAAGGAATACAAAGATGATCAAGGAACAAAAATTTCCACCAAACTCCCTCCAGAGTGACCTGTCCTGGGGTACCCAAGGTGACAACCTGGCATAAGCCTTATATCTTCTCCATGTTCTTACAAACATATTCAAATGTATTCTCAGGTATACGTGGGATGTGACATTATTTCTACAAAATAAGTTTATATTTTACACATTGTTCTGCAACTTAATTTTCTCCATGAACAATACTTTTATCAAAAATGAGATTATATGTACATATGTGTGCTTAATTTCTATGTGTTTGTGTGTAAAGAATGACAGAGATGGATTGTTTTGGTTTTATACCCTGCCTGTCTAACTGAAGTCAGTTGTCAGCCTTTCAAAAAGTAGGGACTTCCTGCCAGTTTGCCTTCCTCACTGGTATATGTGCATTCTTTGATCTTTCCATTCTTTGGTATATCTTTTTAAATGATGAAGCATTTTCCGTTTATTTTGCAGTACCAGGTTTGCTGAAGTAGCTCTTTATATCTTTAGCCAAGGAATGGAATGTTTGGATGCTGAAAATGTGCATCTGTGGTGTAAATCAAATACAAGCTTCTTCCTATGCTGAAATGTCTGATCTCTATGCTGCTAATTAAAATGAGGGCTGCAGCAAAGATAATCCTCATGGCTCTCTAAGGAATTCTGTAAATACAGGCACCTTTATCCACCAGAGTGACGATCTCTTTGCTCTTATCCTATTACTAATATTTGATAGGATTTTAATTTGAAAATGCCATTTTATGTTACTAGGCCCAACAGTGAATTAACATTTATTTAAGCCCCTTCATAATCCAGACCCTTTGCTAGCTGTTTTACATAAACTATCCATTTAATCCTCCCAAAAACACAGAAAAGAGCTTTCATCTCCATTTTAGAGATGTGGAAATTGAAGTTCAAAGAGGTTATGGAACTTGTTTCTGGTCACATAGTTTTCATTAATAAGTAGAAAAACTGAGTGCCCTGACAGCTTTAAAATCATAGCTAAGAGAAAACATTTTAATTTTCTGATTTTAAAAATGAAAACCAAGTCATACAAAACTATGTTCATCATAGAAATACGTGGCTAGAAAGGGACCTCAGAGTTTTGATGAGCTCTAAAAACAACGTACCTCTACCGTAGTTGAAACCCACCTCTACCACTGGCTGTGTGACCCTGGGCAAGTCATTTAACCTCTGCAAGCTTCAGCTTTCTCACCTGTACAGGGGAATAGAAGGTGAGTCTATCTCAATAGGTTGTTGTAATGATTAAGTAAGCTAATGAATGCAAAGAACTTAGAACAATGCCTGGCACATTATATGTACCCAGAGAATGTTATCTATTTACAGTAACTATACTTACTATAATCTTAATCTACTTCAGATATCACATGAAATATTGTTATAGTACACATAAGATATGCCTCAATATCTTACATCCTGCCCTTGCCTCCTCCCCTGCTCCTCTAGAAGACAGTCTCACTAATATTTCTGTACAAAATCAGAATGGTTGGTGCCTGCAAACTGTTAAAGTAAATTATATCAGTTCACATGCATAAACATACACATACACACCCCTCCACCACTCTCTTACCACTGTTGATTTCTCTCATAGGTGTTTCATGCTGTAGGCATTACCATGGGGCTCAGAGGTATTTGCTCAGAGGCAGATTCACTTCCTTATTCATAGATATTAATTGAATACTTCCTATAAGACATTGGGCGCTACACTAAAATGCACAATTGCATAAGAAATAGCATCTAAGAACTATCAAACTGGGGCAAAAATATACGTAAGCCAATGGATTCCCCAATGCCTGTTCCCTAATTTATGTAGGCCCCCTCTATGAAGTTTTCCACAAAGCCTAATTTATTATTTTTTTTAAATCTTGAGATGATATATTTTGTCACCAAAATACTCTTTCTTTTGTAAAAGAATTGTGGCAATTATTTAGTATGTTTTTACTTAGAAGAGAAAAATTGGCAACTTTTTGTTAGTCTTCATGTTTTAAATGTTAAATATCTATAAAATTCAAAAGTCTGAGAATTACTAACAGACACAAACAAGCAAAAATAGGGTCAATTCTCTAAAGTGACCTCACGTAGCCCTAGGAGAATTCACTAGCACCACAAGAGACATTTAGGAAATGTTGCTAAATGAATATAAGTTTTACGTGAATGCCATGGGAATAACCTACGGCATCAAAAAAATGTTTTAAAGAGGAAATGACTCTACTTAGCACTTGAAAACTGTGTAGACATTGGTCAGAGAATCAAGAGATGAAGAAGGGGATTTGTGGTAGGGGGATAGATTGTGCTGAGTCACTGAAAATTGTGAACTAGAATAAAATGAAAATAAATATTAGAGCTTGACTCACAAAGGAAAATGGTACCTTCCTTTATATTCCTATTCCTTCTCTCCTATGCAACCTAGCTGTAAGATTAACAATACATAGGGTAATAAAAACAAAAGGATCATTACTATGCACTATTAACATTAAGTGCTATGATATGCATTATTGCTCCTATATTATTTATATGATATTCCTATTCTTGTCTTTTGTGGGGGGGGGGGGTGAGGAGTTGGGGAGAGATAGCCTGGGGAGAAATGCCAGATATAGGTGAAGGGGAGGAAGGCAGCAAATCACACTGCCACGTGTGTACCTATGCAACAATCTTGCATGTTCTTCACATGGACCCCAAAACCTAAAATGCAATTAAAAAAAAAATTTAGGCATGCAGAAAAAAAAAAAATCCTCAGAGAGGTTAAGTAATTGCTTCATAGGATATAGCAATCAAACAGAATCAAAATTTGAATTCAGATCTGTCTGTCTTCACAGGCCCCATCTCTGCATCCCTGGTTATTAGTGCTGTTCCTACCACTTATTACCTAGATAACTCTAAACAAGTCAATTCATCTCTCTGAGTCTTGACTTTCTCATCTGTAGATATGCTATAAAGGATTTTCTTGTTTCCTCATGGAACTGTGAGATTTTAATATGTTCTTATTTCCTCATGGAACTGTGAGGCTGTATAAATTATTGTTCTAAGTTCATATAGCTGCTTATGTTTGACACCTACTTTGTATTTTCCTAAAATAGTAAATCAAGAAAATAAATTTCTAATAATGGGACTTGGGCCAGTAGGGAAACATGTCTGTGAAATGGGAACTTTGCCATAACCTATAAAATCACATCAAATTGGAAACCTTTTGTTCCATGTGCTCGTATCTTAATCTGCTGTAAGAAATGTTTCTCTGTTTTCCTGATTTGTATTCACATTTGTTATGAATATATAGAAAGAATTGCAAAGCAATTTTGATCTAAATAATGCCACAATAACCCAGGTAGATTTTTAAATTTCTTTCTATTAAATAAATGTATACCTGCATAAATGGGAAATTTGATTTTTCCATGAATTTAGAAAAAAAGACACAAATGAAAAAGTTTTGGATACAGTCTCTTAGTAGCTTGCCCTATAAATCAGTATTCATTGTGATGTAGAATCCAGTTTTCAGTTTTCGGAAAACAAAGCTATTACAATGATACTAAGATCATTTTTGGCTCTGGCATTATAGACTATCAGAGTTGAAAGGACCATAAATAAATATAGAGTCTAATCTCCCTTTGTAGGATGGGCCAGGGCCACAGGGTCCAGAATGATTTGTTGGCTTTCCCTCGGCCAGTATTTGTAAGTAGTACAATCAGATTTCAAGCCCATGTACATGTGTACCTTTTTTTTTTTGCTAGAGTAAGAAAGTAGCAGTTATGAAAAACTATATTCAATCAAGGATTACCGGGTAACAGTGTCTATTTTGTACATTACCTGTAACTATGAGTTATATCTTTACTGAGCCAGGTTTTCCCTAGTTACTCAGAAAAGGTGCAAACCACACATCATCACTATCTGGCCGAATATACTTAGGATACACAGACAGTACTAAATGAAATAAAAAATTTGGTAATGCAAAGTAAAACTGCTCTTTCAACATGTAAGAACTTGATTTCCCAAGTTATGAATGTGATAAATATCATTATGAAACCCAGGGACCTAAATTATAACTGTAAGAGAGATATTTCTATGTTAGAAACCAAGTTCACATAACTGTGAACTAAGTGTGTCTTTCTGGGTGGCTCTACATATTGGTCCTTCACATCTTTTAGTTGATTAAAAAGCATAATATGAGTAAAATCTCAATAAAGATTTCTTGTCTACAGAGACTTTCCAAGAACTGCCCTAAACTGTAACTCTAATATTCACCTGTTTGACTCCCTCACTTACTGAACAGATATAATCCCACCAGTCTAGAGTCCATGTCTACTCTATTGTCTGTGAATTACAGAACACTAGCTTACAAGCCTTATCATCTAAGGTAATTCAAGTTGTCTTCTCTTTTTCATTCATTCAGTTATTTGCTCACTCAGTGAATATTCAGCTTCTAGCCATGTCAAGCATGGTTATTAGCAACAAAGTCACAATGGTGAACAAACTGGTCAAGGTGCTTGCCCTCATGGAATTTACATTTTAGTATATTGAATAAGAG
Source organism: Cheracebus regulus (assembly GCA_963574635.1). NCBI lineage: Eukaryota > Metazoa > Chordata > Mammalia > Primates > Pitheciidae > Cheracebus > Cheracebus regulus. The sequence goes on along the minus strand of CAUYQU010025463.1, from coordinate 21,958 downwards.
ATCTATAAATAAATTCATTAAGTTCAGTTAGTGCTAAGTGCTATAAAGAAAATAAAATAGGATAATGTGATGGGCAGTGACTGGAGAAGAGAACAAAATGCAGTAGGTTAGCCAGGGAGTCCCGCTCTCAGGAGATAGCATATGGACTGAGACCCAAATAAAAAGTAGTAAGTGGGGATTAAAGATCAGAGAAAGAGATTCCAAGAAGAGGGACTAGCAAGCCAAAGTCACTGAGGCAGGAATAAGTTTAGTGTGTTCCAGCCACATAAAGAAGTCCAGTTTGGCTAGAAAGAGATGAGGTAATGGGAGCAGGCAGAAAATTAGGTAGATAAGGAAGCAGGAGGCAGAAGACATCAGACTTCACAGGTAATGAGAAAGTGTAGGTCTCATTTTAAGTGCATTGAGAATTCATTGAAGAGTGCTAATCAGGAAAATTAAATGATCTGATTTATGTTTGTTTAAAAAAAAGTTCTGGCTGCTGTGTGGAGTAGAGACACCACTGGAAAAAAAAAAAGAGGGAAAAGATTATGACAGCTGGGATGAGAGGGAGGGGTTAGCAATGGAAGAGAAGAGAAATAAAGAAATCTAAGCTATATCTCAGAGCAAGTTTTAATAGCCCGTGTTCCACGTGAAGAGCAGACCTGCTTTAGTCAGACTGTTTTGACTACTGACCATTTTTATACTTTCTATCACCTATGGAGTAATCTTTCAGGAACAGCGTAAGTCTTTGCCACTGTTATGTGTTTCTTTTTGTTTTGTTTTTCTTATCTCTTACTATTTAACTTTGTGGATCAGAACTGGTTAGAAGCCAGACCACTGTTTGTCGGACGTTTCTACTCACATGCCCTTAACTTAGAAAATAAGGGAGGCCGAGGCGGGCAGATCATGAGGTTAGGAGATCAAGACCATCCTGACTAACATAGTGAAACTTTGTCTCTACTAGAAATGCAAAACTTAGCCGGGTGTGGTGACACATGCCTGTAGTCCCAGCTACTCGGGAGACTGAGGCAGGAGAACTGCTTGAACCTGGGAAGTGGAGGTTGCAGTGAGCCGAGGTCTCACCACTGCACTCCAGGCTGGGTGACAGAGAGAGATTCTGTCTCAAAAAAATAAAAAATAAGAAAATAAACTTGTTCTCCTCAGGCTCTGGAACATGAAGATTTCTGCCCAAGCATAAAGCACATAAAATCATATATATTTTTATCACAAAAGCATGGAGGATATTCTTGTTTGCTTTAATGTAAAACTATTTTTGTTACAAGCTACATTATTCTTCTTCAAAATCTTTAAATGAAATTGACATACCAGAAAGGTTTTCTGAAGATATTCGTAGTCCCTGGCAAATACCACAAACTCCAAGGTACAATTAAGTACCCAAGTTTGAAAAACACTGAGCTAAGTTACACAAACTTGTCAATTATTAATTGCATTTAATAGAAACTGTCCCTTAATAATGACTCAAGGTTTGTGGTCCGCATTAGGAGCAGGCTTTCAAGGGATCAGACAGCACCTCATCAGAGTACAGTATAGGTATGTCGTAACCTCTCTTCTTTTTAGTTTACATTTAATGACTTAAAACCATTCCTGGATGGACTAGAAATTTCTTCTTATACAGGAAACAAATATTTTCTTATATGCTTTTGATGCAGGATTTCTCTTGGCCCCTTCACTGGACTTGCGGCAGGGGCACCGTACCTACTTGGCCCAACATGGTCAACCCCCTGTGGGAGGGAGCATGTGAGTAAGTGAGTGAGTGAGTGAGAGTGTAGGATCTAGCCAGCTGCTCTGGCACCAGCATAGGAGCAAGCTCTGCATGGGGCCCGTGGCCAGACCAGGCATGTCTCCTGGAGGGCAATGTGGCAGCATCCGGGTGAGGCTGCCTGTGATCCAGAAATCCCAGAGGGGGTGTCACAATGATCTTTTAGTTCTGCCGTTTGAAGACAGCATGTTAGCAGCTCAGTTGGTCCCTTGCCTCAAGGCATGGAGTGGCTGCCCTCTGCTGGCGATGGCAAAGGGCCAGTGTGACAGCCTTTCTGGGTACCTGCACTCAGTAAGTCCCAAGCTCTTGTCCAGTGTCCAAGAAGAATGAGGTCACACAGACAGTAAAAGGATAGTGAAGGCAGATAATTTGATTGAGGGATGAAAATGTCTCTCAGCGGAGGCGGGAGCTAGAGAGGGGACAGGAAAAGCAGTTCTTCTTCCCAGAAGTCAGGAAGAGCAGTTCATCTTCCCAGAAGTCAGGCTGGAGGAACAGAAATAATAGGATAGATGTATATAAAAGGGGAGTTTATTAAGGAGTATTGACTCACATGATCACAAGGTGAGATCCCACAACAAGCCATCTGCAAGCTGAGGCGCAAGGAAGCCAGTCCAAGTCCCAAAACCTCAAAAGTAGGAAAACCAGCAGTGTAGCCTCAGTCTGTGGTCAAAGGTCCAAGAGTCCCAAAGCTGAATAACTTGGAGTCCATTGTTTGATGGCAGAAAGCACCCAGCACAGGAGAAGGACGTAGGCTGGAAAACTAAGCCAGTCTAGTCTTTCCACATTCCTCTGCCTGCTTTTATGCTGGCTGCACTAGCAGCTGATTAGATAGTGTCTGTTCCAATTGAGGGCCAGTCTGCGTCTCCCAGTTCACTATCAACTGAGACTGGGGTCTTTATAGGCACAGGATGAAAGCAGGGCAGGCCATAGGTAGTTTTGGAAAAGGCAACGTTTGATTGGTGAAAAGGCATTATTCAGAAAGAACCAATCGAGAGAATGGGCAAACTGGGCTAGAAGTTACCACTTCGGGCTGTGGGTTTCAGGCTATTTTTGCTTGAATGTGAGGTTTCATTGGGTACCCACCCCTATCTGCCTAGGCATTTGACTGCCTCCTGTCACTATTGCCTTCAGTCAAGTATGGTGGAAAGAGGTAGAGTACCCTAAGCAGGCAACTGACCCTGCTTTAGAATTATAATAGAATAACAGAGTGATTAGGTGTGTGGGTCCTGGAGCCACCCTGCTTAGGTTTGAATCACACCATTTCCTAGCTGTGTGACTCTGGGTGAGTTATGTAACTTCTCTTTGCCTCAGTTTTGTCATTTATAAAAGGTGCAGAATAATGCTTTCTACCTCATAGGGAATACTACTTTCCACCTCATATCACCGGGCATTTGATTCTCATAAAGAGCACACAACCCAGATCCTTTTTCATTCTTTAGTTCATGTTGTGACAATAAACTGAGTTAGGACATGTAACATGGTTGGAAAAAAAATAAGCACCTGATAATTGCTAGCTGTTGTTAATACTATTGAAAAACAAGGATTTTAAGATGAACTATGATACAAATAAAAACACTTTTGGTAAATATCCTCCAATTATTTATATAACTATAGCCAGCAATATTACACAGCTGCTCAAACATGTTGTAATCTACATATATAGATTTTTCAACTTATCTTACAGAACACATTAGAATATTTAATTACAGAAAGTCTATAGTCTGGCTGCTTTGTTGAGAATCTTAATTTTTATGACTATAGTGAATATCTAATACCAGCTGCAATGAAAATCTAATGCAGAATTCAGTGTAACCAAATATGGCATAAACTAGTCTATCAGTTTCCCCTCTGGCTAAAATATGATTTTTTGATGGATAATTTGTTGATTTTGCCATTTTAAAAAATTTATAGTAATTCTCAATAGCTAACACTAAGTAGCTTTTCCCTTAAAAAGTTCTGTAAAACATGACATCAGACTCTTCACAGCCTTTACAAAGTTCATTATAAAACTTCACTAAATTAAAGATTCATGAGCAAATGTCTCTGAGATTTTGTTTTGCTCTGTGTTACAGTTCTGATTTCTCCAATATAGAGACTGGTACTATAATGTATGTTTTGAAGCAAAGTATAGAAATGAAAGGGGAGAGTGAGGTAAAACTAGTGAGACATATAGATAGACAATAAAGTAGAAGCTTCAAAGAGAGTTTTCTCTTTATTGGTGTAAATAAGCAATAAAGAGAAAACTTTAACCACATAACCACTTAGGTTTACTTACAGAAACCATGATTCATAGAACTATCCTACTAGAAGTAGGAAGCAGAGAGAGTGGGTATGCTAATGGGCAATGTGACAAACCTTAATTAGAGGTGACCACCCAAATATATATTAGATAACACGTTAAGCTGCTGTTTGCTGTCAAGGAAATGCATATTAACAAAAATGCAACAGTAACAAAAATTTTAAAACTGTCTCCTATAGCTGTTTATCATTTCCTATGTACTTCATAAGTTAGCCAGACATAAACACACCACACTATGCCCTACAATATTATGGGAAATGATTATTGCATATATATAGCTATTGTTGCTATGTAAAATCTGAATAGTTGTTTAGTCAATGCTGCATTACATTTTAATGGAGTAAGTTCATCCTTGCTTTCATTTTTTAGTTCATTGATGTAAAACAGGATTGATGATAGGCAGTGGAGAATTTTGAAGGGACCACTGTAGAAGCCATCGACAATCAGTTGGTCCTTATCCTCTTACAAGGTAACCACTTGTAACAGAATGCAGCTTATTTCTGGCCCTAATCTGTATGACACTGAAACAGGGTGTATACTATGGCTCAAGAAAGTAGACATGGTCTATTCTTCTAGGAGTTTATTTTTATATTCACATATCCATAAAGTGATCATATAGAACAAGAAGATACCTGATTTCTAATTGCACACAGGTGAATGCACACTTTGGCAATTGTCCATGACAGATTTGCAATCCCTGGGTGATTTCCTGCCTTCTCATGTATCAGTGGTCCCCAACTTTTTGGCACCAGGAACTATGTTCATGGAAAACAAGTTTTTCATGGACAGGTGGTGGGGATTGGGAAGGTTTCCAGATGGAACTCTTCCACTGTTCCACCTCAGATCATCAGGCATTTGATTCTCATAAGGAGCACGCAATCCAGATCCTTGGCTGGCGCAGTTTGTGGTTCACTCCTTTGAGAACCTAATGCCAGGGTCTGATCTTACAGGAGAGGAAGCTCAGCAGTAAAGCTCCCAGCTCACCTCCTGCTGTGTGGCCCATTCCTAACAGTCCACAAACCTAACTGATAGCCGGGATTGAGGACTCCTGTCCTGTATCATTAGCTGCTGTGGGTGAGGTTACTCTGTTAATATTAGCAATTACCTTAACAAAATATAGGAAAATTGTGGAATACAATCATTGCTTTCCAAAGACATTCTTACTGTACTATCAGTTTATAAATTTCATAAGTTGGGGGTTATGTCATTCAATTTTTGCTTCTAGGTAATTGTATTCATATAGTTAATGGAGCAAACTATAATTGAGTAAAAATGCGTCTTGAAAATACTGCTTTATCGATTTTTCCAGATATTTTTTCCATCTTTATAGCCATTTGCTTTTTATTACCTATTAATCTACCTTATGGCCCTCCTTAACTTTTTCTTTCAATGTTTTATTTTTATCTTATTTCATTTTCTCTAATTGTAAAAGTAATATATCTTTGTAGAAAAACTGTAAAATAAAAATATTAAGAAAAAGTATGAAAATTACTATTTTTTCTACCACAGAGAGATAATCACTTGAAGTATTTTCCTTTGAGTTTTTTCCATGTCTGTATATTTATTTATATTATTTGGACCATGCTCTGTACAATTAGATAGTTTTTGCTTTTTTTTTTCTTTTGCTTTAACATTATATCTTGAGAATTTTCTAATGTTCTTAGTCTTCAAAAACATATGCTTAGTAGCTATATAATAGCCTATTGTATAGCTGAACCATAATTTACATAATTACTTTCCTATTACGAGACATTTATTTTTAGGATTTTCTTATTATGCTTATACAATCTTTCTGCCTTCATCTCTTGATTATATATTTATTTAATATAAATGCCAAACTCCCACTGTCTAATCAGCATCTCACTTGGTTGTCTAATAAACATTGCATATTTAATACGTCCAAAAACAAACTCTCTTGATGTTTATTCCTAGCCTGCCCTAGGGTCTTACTCTTTTGCCCATGCTGGAGTTCAGTGGCTTGATCTCAGTTCACTGCAGCCTCAACCTCCCGGGCTCAAGCAATTCTTCAACTTCAGCCTCCCTAGTAGTTGGGACAACAGGCACATGCTGCCACACTTGGCTAATTTACGTATTTTTTGTAGAGACAGGGTTTCTCCATGTTGGCCAGGCTGGTCTCAAACTCCTGGGCTCAAGAGATCCCCCTGCCCTGGCCTCCCAAAGTGTTGGGATTACAGTTGTGAGCTACCGCACCCAGCCTGTCTTCCTCTTCTTAATAAATGGCAGTTCTACTGAGCTGTTGCTCAGGTCACAAACCTTGGGGTTTGCCTTCTCTTTTTTTCTCCTTTCATATTCTATATCCAATCTATCAACAAATTCTGTAGGTTTTACCTTCAAAATACATCCACAATAAGCCATGTCCCACACCCAGCACACTAGTCCATTCACATCACCTATTATTTGATTATTGCAATAGCTCCCTGAACAGCTTCCATTTCTGCCTTTGTCACTCATGCTGTACCATACATTACTCTTTGAACTTCAGATCATGTCTCCCGGAGTTAAATCTAAGGCCCTTATTTATGAGACTCTTTATGATTGGCTCCAGCTGGCTGCTCTGACCTCATCTCCCACCACTCCCTCCGTTGACACTCAGACTTCCTTGCTACTTGATCACAGTGGGCCTACTTTGCTCCAAGAAGTTTGTGCTTGCCACTCCTGTGCCTCAAATGTTTTTCCCTTCCATGCCCACTTGTCCACGTGGTTTGCTTTTCTTTCTTCTGCTCTCTAGTCAAAAGACATCTTATCACAGAGGCCATCTCAGACCCCAGATAAATATCACACATCCACAGTCATCCTTTTGTCCTGTATTCTCTTTTATTTTTCTCCCTAGTGCTTATTCCTGCTTGATATATTTTTATTTGAATATTTGTTTATTGTCTGTCATCCTGCACTAGGCTATAATCTTTATGACTCAGGGACTTATCTGTTTTGTACACTAATTACCCCAGCATAAGAAAGAGTGCATGGAACATATATACTACTTGGTAAACATTTGTGTACTGAATATAATGGAATTAATGAATATTTACAGGACTCTTAATATTGCTGTCAGATTGATTTATTGAATTCTTTGGTGTCAGTTTACATTCCCATCAGCTGTATATGGAAATGCTTGTTTTAATACTCAATCTAGTTTAAATGCTTATGTCTCTTAATTTAATTCTCATGTTTTCTCCTTCTCCTTTTTCTCTCCACTTCTGTTCATTTATTAATCTCCTAATTCATTTATTCAGTCTTTCACTTTCCATACTTTGATTTATTCAACAAATATTTCCCAGTGTTTGGTGTCTTCAGAAAGACAGATAAGTGGACGGTGTGGAGAGGGGGCAGGCAAGTAAACCCAAAAATATAATACAGGTGACACATGCTGTATTGAGAGCAGTACTGAAAGCTATATGGAGCTCAGAAAAGGCATCTAATCCAGACTGATGAGTCAGAAACAGCTTCTTCCAGGGGGTGACTGAGATTGGAAAAGAACAATAGGAATTAACCACTAACATCTATGACTTTCTTATGATAGCTTCAGTAGGGTCTAGGGTATGAGAGGAGACAGTATTGTGAAAGTCACACACAAGGATACTTAAGCAGAAGTTCTGTTTATTCTCCAGCCCAAGCCATTTGCTTGTTTTTGTTTGTTTGTTAGACAGAGTTTTGCTCTTTTTGCCCACACTGGAGTGCAATGGCATGATCTCAGCTCATTGCAACCTCTGTCTCCCATATACAAGCAGTTCTCCTGCCTCAGCCTCCCGAGTAGCTGGGATTACAGGCCTGCGCCACCACACCAGGCTAATTTTGTATTTTTAGCAGAGATGGGGTTTCACCATGTTGGTCAGGCTGGTCTCGAACTTCTGACCTGAAGTGACCCACCCACGTCAGCCTCCCAAAGTGCTGAGATTACAGTCATGAGCCACTGCATGTGGTCATTTGCTTGTATATTTTACAAGCAATATTCAGGACCAGAACATCCTCAGTGATAAACAGATATTATTCAAATATTTCTTAGAATTCATAAGAATTATGATAATAGTAATAACTAATATTTATGTAATACCTTTCAGCTTATAAAGTACTTTTATATACATTGATTAATTTGCATAGTAATTCCAAGAGGCAGCTATAATTACCCCCTTTTAGAAATGAGGTAACTGATGTTGACTAACCCAAGGCTGACTTAGCTAGTAAGTGATGGAAGCTACAACAGATTAAACATTATATAAAATGTACTGTCCATAAAGAAAATAAGAGGTAAATAGATTAGGCTTAACATCTGGGAATTAGCCTCTAAACTCATGATGATTAATTAATTCCAATTGTTTTTAAAGGTCCATTATTGAAGGCCCTACCCATAATCTTGTGTAATTCTTTTTGTTTCTTTAATTCTAGTATAAGCAGGAACGTAAGTGGAAGTAAGTAGCATGACTTTTAGAACTGGATAAATCTAGGCACATATCAAGTGGGAAACAGAAAGATATTAGTCAAAAGATACAAAGCTTCAGTTATGCAGGATAAGCAAATGCTACATATCTAATATACAGCATGGTGACTATAGTTGATAATACCATATTGTATACTAGAAATTTGCTAAAGATTAATTAAAGGCTCTACCATTAAATGGCTCTATGACCTTGGACTATGTATCCTTTGGTTTCTTTACATGTAATTAAGAGATAATAACTTAGTTGGCAGGATAGTGTGGAAGAATAGATATACTATGTGAAAATCAAATAATTGGCACTTACATATGTTAAATTACTTCCTCCTACCCCTTCCTCATAGAAGCAGCTATTCTTATTTTTTATTATTGATCATCTAAAAATATATTAATCCAAGAAAATGGAAGTGGGGAAGGGAAAAGAACATTAGATTTAAAACCTATTTGTGTAGTTATCACATACAACATGTTTATTGAATCTTAAAGAGCTATGTGAAGAAAACACCATTTGTTGAGATCTGCTTGATGCTGGATACCGTTCATATATTATCACATTTAATCTACAATCTCAGTTAGTTTACTTCGTTTTTACAGTGCTTCCAAACCCATTAGGGAAAAAAAACATTTCATACTCTCTTCTAAATTATTTCTAATCAACACTGGAGACCAGGTGGGCAACAATATTAGAAAAAATGAAAAATTCATTTTGAATTAATGTTAATAATTGTTATCATTTATTGAATTTCTACCGTATGCCAGTCTGTCCTCAGTATTTTCCACAAAATATGTCACTTAATCTTTGAGATTGGTATTATTATTTTCACTTTATGCATGAGGAAGAGGAAGCAAGAAAGATTAGTTAAAAATATAAATACTTGTATAACAGTGTGTTAGACACTCTATGTATATAAACTCATTAACCTTCCCATCACTCCATGAGATAAATCCTATTTTTAATTCCCATTTTACAGATAAAATTTAGGCACAGAGCAGTTAAGTACTTGCTCGCATAGCTAGTAATGAGCAAAGCTGATGTGTAAACATAGGCAGTTGGGCTCCAAAATCCATATTTTTAACTGTGCTATTAACATGCAGTTGGTATATAACAAGGTCAAGATTCAGACCAACTCAAATCTGCCTTTTTTTTTCTGTACTACATAGGCAGCATTAATAACTTTAAGATTTCTAGAGTGTTCTCTCTGCTTCAAGTCTTGCTTTTTCTTTTACTCAGAAAGGTAGAATTAAAGTTTTATGTGGTTGCCTCCTCGCAGAAACACAACCTGTTCCAGAAAGCAATCAACTTCCATGGAGTGCCAGGTGGGGAGTCAGTCCTTAATGCCTGTCATTGTGACTATTACATCAGACCTCATGTGGCTGCCTTAATGAGCATTTGCTGAAATAACTTAGCTGTAGTTGTGAGGGTGTTTCCCTGCGTGTAAACATTTAAATATCCACCCTCATCCTAAGTTTAAAAAAAAAAAATTGGATTGACCTTGAAGTAGAACAATGTGAGTCCTTTCTCATGTAGACTGCTTCCTAATGGGAATGTTATCTACTGATCCATTGGAGGCTGACATTTTATTTTTTGTTTTGCTTTAATCTTTTTCTAAAGTCTCATTTACCACCTTGAGATAGGAGATGAAGCAAAATGAAATAGCTGAAATAAATGTGATAATCAAAGATTTCAAAGCCTATTTTGTGAAGCCTTGCTCTGAATTTATAATAGTAAACCATCATAACTATCTAGTACTGCAGAGATACTTTTCTGTTTCTCATTTTAATTCCTATGACTTTATACAAAATGGACAGAGATGCCGTTTTGTATCTGTTTTACAGATGGGGAACCTGAGATGACAGATTTCGTGATTTCTCTTATGACAATTAGAAAGTAAATGACAAAACACAGAAGCCAGAAGCCAGAAGCCAGAAATAGGATAGCATCTTGGTTAAGAGAATGGACATTAGACTCAAAAGACTCTGGGCTCACCATTCACTAGCTATTTGACTTTGGATGAGTTATGTAACTTCTTTGTGCCTCAGTTTCCCCATCCATGCCTGTGCCATGGGTTATTTTCATGATTTAATGAATTAATCCATGTAAAACACTTCAAACAGAGCCCGGCACAAAATGAGCTACATTCAGTGTGGCCATTATTATTATTAGCATTGATTTTTAGACCAGGTAACCATAGTGATTATAGGACTGGCTGCTGCTGTGATGATAGCTGAGCTAGTTGGGGGTGGTAGAGTGAGGTTATGAAGTGAATGCCGGGGAAACAGTCTTCCAGCTAGCCTAATAAAACATAGATTTGCAGTGCACTTATACCTGTATTAAGAATAGATTTTGTGACTTTACATTGATTTAGTGATGTTTCCTCTATATTTCAATGCAATTTAAAAACACATATTGATGTTAATTAAAAAGAATCTATTAAAAATGAGGCCTAATTATAAAAGTCATGCAAAAGAAAAGTCTCTGTGTTAAAGAAACTGATTATTAATTATAAAGCTTTAAAATAAAAAATTCTGAAATGTTGAGTAATCACAAATATTTCCATTCCCCAAATATTTAGATTTCCTATGCAGGCATCATAAAGTTTTAAAAGTAAATGCAGTGTTTATTTTTGCATACCATCATTATTTGAGCACAGAAATTAAATATATCCATAGCAATATCTGTCATGATGCTTTCCAGTTCCTAGGGGTGGCATTAGTTCCATGGCTTCACTGCATAATATTAAATTGGATCATATACTGTCAAAGTTTCATACAGAGTATGTATCTAAATTCATATAATATTGAGAGTAGCTCTAATAAGATTACACTGAATTTAAATTTGTGAGAACTAAGGGAAGCTAGGTAGAAGTTGCAACTGAGTGTGGCACTCATAGTGAGAATGTGGTCAAGCTGATGAAAGTAAGGTAGGGCCATCCCCAGAACTACTGTTTTCTGCAGCTTAGAGAGAAACATTTGATTAAATTCTCCTTACAAAATTTTTTAAAGAATTATGTGTGTGTGCACATGTATGTACTCACCAGTGAAATAATGAAAGGCACTATTTTTATCTTTCCTTGAAAAAAGAACTTAATATTTACACTCTACAAATGTTAACATGTATCAAGTGAATATAATCAAGTCAAAAACAATTTAGAGCAATAATTTGTATTCTATAGTACTGAAAGAGCTAATTTCATCCAAAAATGTGACTATTTCATACCTTTTGCAAAAAGAGCAGGTGTAATTAGAGTTCTCAATTCTGATAGCCCATTAATCACCTATGAAATCGCTTTAAAAACAGAGTCCTTAACCCCATGCCAGATCTACCAAATCTGGATGTCCAGGGTGGAAGTGGGACATAAGTATCAAAAACAGAACAAAAATCTCCACAGGTGATTCTGATGCACAGGTAGATTTGGGAATCACCCGCTTAAATTCACTGTATCTTTGACCTCAGTCATATTACCAGAAGTTGGCAGGGCACAGTGGCTCGAGCCCGTAATCCCAGCACTTTGGGAGGCTGAAGTGGGTAGATCACCTGAAGTCAGGAGTTCAAGACCAGGCTGGCTCACATGATAAAACCCCATCTCTACTAAAAATACAAAAATTAACCAGGAGTGTTGGTGGGCACGTGTAATCCCAGCCACTCAGGAGGCTGAGGCAGGAGAATTGCTGGAACTTGGGAGTCAGAGGTTGCTGTAAACTGAGATTATGCCATTGTACGCCAGCCTGGGCAGCAGAGTGAGACTTTGCCTCAAAAAGAAAGGAAAGAAAAGAAAAGAAAGAAAAGGAAAGAAAGGAAAGGAAAGGGAGAACGAAAATCATTTTACCATAAGTAAAAGCAAAATGTAGCACATTAGAAAAATAAAAATCAAAACACAGACAGTCATTTCTCTCATAGGGTAAATTTTCATTAAAATAGTAGATGACCCTAAACCACTGAGAATGCCGGTGATAACGTGCAAACAAAATCATTGCTCCTGAGCAAGCGTTACCAAACATAGAATTTGTATGGCAGTGTTTAGATTTTATAACTAAATGTACCACTATTTAAAAACACCTGTAGCAGGTATGCACTTTACTCTATAATAAATACATTTTAATAGAGCATTATTTTACTTCCTTTAAATCCAAATATATAACGATAGGCTCTATCTTGCCAGCCTTTTCTCTCAGAGCTCTTCCTGAGCATCAGCCCTTTAAAAGCTCAGATTTTTGAAGAATGAAAACCTGGAAGAGAGATGTCTTTGGGAAAATTCTGCTTTTCTTCCTGTATTGCAAATCTCTGGTGAGGCAAGGGAATATAAAGATCTGGTTATCTGCTTCAGACTTGGCAAGAAAAACATAGGAGGCTCAAAATGCACATTAATATTTTAATGTCCTACTCCCTTTTATCTCTCTCTCTCTCTCTCTCTCTCTCTCTCTCTCTCTCTCTCTCTATTTATTGTCAAGACAGAGCCTCGCTCTGTTGCCCGGGCTATAGTGCAGTGGTGCCATCTTGGTTTACCGCAACCTCTGCCTCCCAAGTTCAAGCAATTCTCATGCCTCCACCTCCTGACTAGCTGGGATTATCGGGATGCACCACCAAGCACCACCATTATGCAAAAGCTATATGTAATATCCACTGTGAAAGTTTGCTGTTGTAAAGATTAAAGGTGATGGTATATGTGATCATATAGTGACTGAGAAATTTCGGGACCCTCCATTCTTGCAGTAATCTGGTATTCAACCATTTCTCTCCTCTACCTCACCATCTAAAAAGAGCAAATTCCAGATTTTAGGCAAATCACATAGATTTTATAGAATATTTCTTAAGGAGATAAAAGGGAAGATTATGGGGTGACTTTGCTCCAGAGTCTATATTCTCTATGCCACCCTGCTGCATGGAGGTATTCTGAGCTGACCTCACGATTCTGTGGAGCCCATTGGCTCTTTGATGTTTTGACCATTACTTTTCACTGTGCCTGGCTTTTATTACACTGCTCCAGCAGTTTTCTTGTCTGGTATCCATCTAAACTGTGATTGAAATGTATTGTTCTATAATTTCTCTCATCTGTTAAATCTATTCTGGCTTGGTTAGATATAATAGACAGAAGGTTTGGCTCTACTGCTAGTCTTTTTATAAAAATCTCTTCCATCTAGTTCTGTTATTCTACGTGTCCTCATTTAACAGCACCTCTGACTTCCATTGGCTATACTGGGCCAGTCAGGATTGCTAATAAAGCACAGTTTTCTCTGGATCCTCAAGATAGGCAATGAATGCTGTCTTTAATGGAGTTCGTGACCAGTCACCTGTCCCTCAGTGTAATTTGTGTTCTTACTCCAACCTGCTTGAAAGACTTTGGCCAACAGTATACAAGATGGCATCTCTTATTTATTTATTTATTTTTAATAGGTTTTGGGGGAACAGGCAGTGTTTGGTTACATGAATACATTCTTCAGTGGTTATTTCCGAGATTTTAAAAGAGCATAAACAGAAAAGTCATATGTATGGTTGCCTTAAGAACATGTTTGTCAGTGAGGGAAGAGTGTCTATTTCCCTCCCATAACACTTAGCCATTTTTAGCTTTATTTTGTCAAATACATACACACATCTTTTCCAAGACAAAGTAATGGTTAAGAGAAGAATTTCTGTCAAGAGCAGGTTTTTAACTTCCACATTACCCAGATTAGTATCTGGTACATAAATACAGTTGTTTCCTGACCATGTACCTTATGGCAGGTGATTTGCTAAGGCTTTGCATAGTTTATCTCATCTAATCCTGTAGCAGTCCTCTAAGGTAGGTCTTAAAAAGCTTCTTTCCAAATAAGGCAGCCAAGATTCAGGCAATGGAGGTACTTCCCTGTAGTCACAAAGAAGATCGAACCCAGATCTTCTAATCCAAAAACTGTGCTCTTTCCAACATGTTCAAAGCCTCCCAATGTGTTTTCTAAGTGCAGTAAATATGTGAATAGATGAATAGATATACCAGTAAAAAAGACTACAATTGCTGTAAATTTGCTCTAATTTTGTGTCATCTTTTCTATAAAAAAGCTTTAGCTAGTACATAATTTCCCTGAAGTAAGCTAAGCCCTAACTGGAATCTTATTAGTGACAGAATATATTTGCATAACTGAAGACATTTGAGATTGACAAACTTAAATAGCAAATATGATGATGCCAGTTAAGCCATCTTGTTAGTCATAACCAATTATTTATAATGCTGCTTTTACTACTCTTATAATGCCATGTTAGTTAATACCTAGGCACTACATAGAAATAAAAGTTGCTCTTTACTAAGGAAACAGTACTAATTTGAAAAAATATATATTTTCTGTTTCTGGGTTAAGAATGTGTGGATCTTTGGGGCTGAATGAAAAGTACCCAATACAAATCCCTAACAGTCCTCCCCTGGAGTTAAAGAAAAAATAGTTTTTTCCTCCAGCATTATTGAGGTATAAATGACAAATTTTTATATATTTACAGCATACAACTTGATGTTTTGTTAGATATACATTGTGTATTAGTTCATTTTCATGCTGCTTATAAAGACATACTCCAAGACTGGAGAATTTACAAAAGAAAGAGGTTTAATGGACTTACAGTTACACATGGCTGGAGAAGCCTCACAATCATGGCAGAAGGCAAAGAGGAGCAAGTCACATCTCACATTGATGGCAGCAGGCAAAGAGAGAACTTGTGCAGAGAAACTCCCCCTTATAAAACTATCAGATCTCGTGAGACTTATTCACTATCATGAGAACAGCATGGAAAAGACCTGCCCCCATGATTCAGTTACCTCCCACAGGGCCCCTCCCACATGTGGGAACTCAAGATGAGATTTGGGTTGGGACACTGCCAAACCATATCACACTGTGAAATGATTACCACTATCAAGTTAATTAACCTATTCATTACCTCACATAGTTACCTTTTTTGGGGTATGTAATGATAACATTCAAGATCTATCCCCTTACAGAGTATAAAAATTATTTTTAAAAAATAAATATAAAATACAAAAAATGTAATTAAGGAAATGAAAAGTACCCATAATCCCACCATTCAGATAAAGTACTATTAATATGTTGGTAACTTTTCCATATTATCATAAAGATGTACAGATATGCCTCTTACAAAATTGGCATTGGACTATGTATACAGATTTATGACTTTTTATTGCTCAGCTTATATCATGAATAATTTTTAATGTCATTTAAAAGTCATTTAGGAAACATGAAATAGTGGGAGAAAATAAGAAATTTTATGTAGACATATTATTCATAACTGATATTGAACAAATTCCCTGGCATATGCTTCTAGACTCTTTTAATCTCCTTATTTACTAAGTCAAATTGGGATCATACTTTATATGTTTTATTCCCAATAGCTGAATCAAACTGTATATATATTATTTTCACCAGTATTTTTAATTAATATGTGAAAATAATTGTGGCTATCTTTTTATATGTCATTGAATTTACTTATACAGGAATGTTTTGAATGCCTACATTAAAAAACTATATTCAATATTAATGAACATAAATATTTTTTCCAATGTTTTACTTTTACAAACACTGTGACAATGACAAGTCTGTGAATATCTATGGTACTCAGTTTTGTAGAACAGATTTCTGAAAGTGAGATTTCTAAACTGTAGGTTCAGCAGTTTATACTACCACCACCAATGTATGGAGAGTGTTTTTGCAGCCAGTAAAGAAAAGGTAGCCAGTGCCATGTGTACTGACACAGAAAAAATGTCTAATATCTAATGTGAAATTTAAAAATAAAAGCAGTGGCATAATAATATGTATAATATGACTTTTATTTTAAAATTATATATCTGCATATACAGATTTGAGTATAGATGTGAATATGGGGATAGATATAAACAGAGACATCTATTTGTTGTTGAGCACTGAAAATACAAAAATAAATTAAGCACATAAGTTGATTTAAAAGCACATAGCAGGCCGGGCGCGGTAGCTCACGCCTGTAATCCCAGCACTTTGGGAGGCCAAGGCGGGCGGATCACGAAGTCGAGATCGAGACCATCTGGGCCGACATGGTGAAACCCCGTCTCTACTAAAAACACAAAAAAATTAGCTGGGCATGGTGGTGCGCGCCTGTATTCCCAGCTACTCGGGAGGCTGAGGCAGGAGAATTGCTTGAACCCGGGAGGCAGAGGTTGCAGTGAGCCGAGGTCGCGCCACTGCACTTCAGCCTGGCGCCTGGTGAGAGAGTGAGACTCTGTTTCAAAAAAAAAAAAAAAAAAAAAAAGCACATATCAGACCCGACGTGGTGGCTCACGCCTGTAATCCCAGCACTTTGGGAGGCTGAGGCAGGCAGATCACCTGAGGTCAGGAGTTTGAGACCAGCCTGGCCAACATGGGGAAACCCTACCTCTACTAAAAAATACAAAAATTAGCCGGCGTGGGGGCACATGCCTGTAATCTCAGCTACTTGAGAGGCTGAGATGGGAGAATCACATGAACCCAGGAGACGGAGGTTGCAGTGAGCTGAGATTGTACCACTACACTCTAGCCTGGGTGACAGAGCAAGACTCTGTCTCAAAAAATAAGTTAATTAAATTAATTAAAAATAAATAAAAGCACGTAGCAAACTAAAGGGAGAGTCAGAGTAAACAAGTAAATTATGTTACAGAGTAAATGTATATGCTGGAAGGCTGGTTACTAGCAATGTAGGGGAGCTTGCAAGGTGATGGGGCTGGCAGGTTGCCAAATAAGGATGTCCAGTTAAATCTGAATTTAAACAATAATAAACAATGAATAGGTTTCAGTAAAACGTGCCTCATGCAATATTCGAGTATTTATACTAAAAAATTATTTGTTATGTTTCCAAAATAGAAATGTAACTGGGCATCTTATATTTTAATTAGCTACATTTTGCAACACTAGACCTGGCCATAAACGTGGTTTAGTCATCATAAGAGGAAATCATCTCTCATGAATGAAGTCACATCCACAGACATAACAAGAGATGTAAAAACCAGATGGCCTACAGCCAGATTTCCTATTGAAATATCTATAGTAGTCAAAACATTTACTGATTGTCTTCCAGGCACTGTGTTATTCATGCGTCATTTCATCTAATATTCATAAGGCCCTAAGAGACAAGCACTATTTCTGCTGGTTGGGGGAGGAAACTGAGACACAGAGATAAACAATCTGCCCAAGATGACATAGCTTAAAGGAATGGGGCCAGATTTGAATCTAGATAGTCAAACTCACAGTTTGTTTGATCTATTCTCTACTGTCTTTAAGAAGGAGCTATAATTGCCTTATGAACAAGAAATATAATCAGATCACTAAGGGCAAGTATATGCTGAAGAAAGAGTTTAAAACAATGACAAAACTCTTAGTGGTTACACACCAGGCTTTGAAACCAGACATCTTTAAGGTATGTGAGTAGGGGAAAGTTAATGCCAACCTTTGCAGAAAATAGTATTACATATGTCTTAGGATTCATTGGAGGATTATATGATATTGGATATGTAAAGCATATGTAGCACAGGGTATATGCGAGCTACTATTACATGATATCGGGTATGTAAAACATATGTAACATAGATATATGTGAGTTGTTATTATCATTTTAAATATATCAAAGTACAAAACCAAGTGGCAATCATGAAGAAATATTGTATGGGAGTTTAGAAGAGAGAAAAATCTGCCATCAGGTGTACTCAGAAGACTTTATGGAGAAAGTAGTAGTGAGACGCTGACAGAAACCAGGGACTTTCTAATGTTTAGAGTTGGGATAAAGGACCAATACATGTAAATTTTAACGGAATGTGAACCATCAACTCAAGGGCATTTATGACCTCAGTCTTTGTCTTGGTCTGAAATCCTAGTAAAGGTGCTTCTTGGCAAACAGCCTTCTCTAAAGAGAGCAAGGCAGTGCTACAACAATCTCTTGTTCTTAAGCATGTCTTATCCTTCCCTCATGGGCCACCAGACCATCTTTATAACCTATTTGCAGTAACAGGCACAGAAGACCAAATCATAGCAGCTGCATGAAACAGAGGGAAATATACCTCTTCCAAGGAATGTGAAAGAAATCCATTTAAGTGATTTGGTTAAAGCCACCTTATCCTTCCTGTTCACAAGTAGAGAATTATATCCGAACATTATTTTGCCTTCTAGGAAGCTGCTATTATATTCAATCTTAGCATCCATTCAGTTAAAGGTTTTGCCTCCTGTGGAGTTTGTCTTAGTAATGTAAAACTGGCCTACAGAAGTATATAGTTGAATAAACATTTTGCATTCTACTTTAGAAAATATGATTTTGCTAAATATATTCAGAAATTCTTGTGAAGGTGTGAATTTTAAAACTCAAAGCTTTATCAGATTTGGCAACTTTAGTTTAGGTGTTACTGACATAAATCATCCTGGAGCCTCTGAGGGAAGAAAAGAATTATTTTAGAGTTCTAGTATTTATTCTATAACATTATATTTTAGCACTATGATAAAAAGAAAGAAATGGTAAGTGATATTAAGCTTCAAACCTTCTCTTTCGGGCCTTTGTGATGTTCCTCACACTTTCCTTTCTCTTTTATTATTTCCAAATTTTTCTAAAAAAGGAATGGCCTTGCTTTTTTTCTCTACACTATTGTTTCATAGTACTGGCTAAGACTATGAAGATGTGGGGAGTATATTCAACAGATCAGACCTGAAAGTACCAGTGATATACCCAGCTTGAACAAGTGAGCCCTGCCCACAGGTCTGCTGAAAGGGCAAACCAAACCCATAAGGACCAGATGGCTCATCCCCTAGTGAGCACTGAATAGACAGGGTGTGTGCTTGGCCCAAAGGATGGCAATCCAGAGGCTAGCCAGTAACCAGGAAGGTGAATTACTCAAAAAGGTGTACTATGTCCATCAAATACTCTCTTAGGAATGTTTAACTGAAAAGCAGTCCAGCCGAGGCAACGATCAGCGAAAGGGGAAGCTAGTGAGTTATGCTGTAAAGGAGATTTGATGATCCATTGTTGAGTCTAATGCCAGCAATGTCATTCCAGAACAGAAACTGAGGGCAAGAAGAAGCTATCAGGTAGAAAATACCTCATTGGTAAATTAGAGATTAAAGTGATGATTTGAGAGAGAAGGAACAAGTAGCACAAAAGAAACCGCGTTATCTTGAAGGGAAAGCCGGAAAGATCCAGCTCATCAGATCTCACTCTTCCTTATTTCTTAAGCAGCTTTTTTGGATTTCCACACACATGTGTCCTGTTACCTAAAGTAGCTTAAATAAGTCTCTGTTCCTGCAATCAGATTTCCTTACAAACAAAATGTTTGTTCAATAAACAAAGGGACTATTTTAAAAATTGTTTTACTATATACCCAATACCTTTCTCTGGACCTGCCACAAAGTAGGTTTTTGGTAAATATTAATGGAAGGAAGGAATCAGTGAATGAATGAATGAATGAATGGCCAAACTGATTGTACTCTTTTAATTCCATCTAGTAGGAGAAACACTGTCTACCATAACTTCTCATAAACTATGGATATTAGAATGATACCCAAGACCTGCCTAACTTTTCTATTTTGTCATCTACTCAAACTTTTAACAAACTCCTTAAATGGGACATCTTTTCAGATACCTCTTTAAATCTGTATATGCTGTTACCACTTTCTAGAAAGCCCTCTTTTACCCCTTTCACCTTTTTTCACCCCTTTCACCCTCTCTCACCCTTCCACTTCTTTCACCCTATTTCATCCCTGCACTAGAATTCCTACTCCCCACAGTGTTTACTTTCATATAACCTTAGCTCAGTCTCTCTCTGGAATGGTAAGAGAATTAGGTGCTTTCACTTCCTGCTGTTTCCACAGCCCCATATATAATTTTGTATTCCACTTTATTCAACATTATAAAATAAGGCATTTTCCTGTATCATTAAAATGTTTTATGAATATTAACTTCAATAGTTAATAAACCATCATGTGAATATATTTCATATTCCATACACTTCTCTTGCTGGACATTTTGATTGGTTTTTTTATTCATTTTTGTTCTTATAACAAACATCAATGACTTTCCTTCTACAGAAACCTTTGTACATATTTTTTTATTTTCTTCTTCAGATAGCACACTAGAGTAGAATTGCTGAACAAAAAGGCAGGATTACTTCTAAAACTCCTGAAATATATTGCCAAATTGCTTTCTTGAAATGTTTTAAGGTTTTACACTCCATAGCACCAGCAATGTAGTGTCTATTTCAATATACCACAACTGAAATTATGATTTATCAATTTTAAGATTCCTTATTTTTTTAATAGGTAAAGGGGATATATCATTTAATTTGTGTTACTTTTATATATCATTTTATAAAATACATATATATTTATTTATATGTGGGTGTCTATTTGTCATTTGTATTTTCTCTTGTGATTGGATGCTAATTGTTTTTGTCCGTTTTCTACTAAAATGTTACCATATTTCTTAATGTTGTAGGAGCATTTTTAAAATATTGATAAATATATTTGATAAATTCTTTTCCCCAGTTTATTGCTTATCTATGAGTTTTTGTCTTCAGTGGGCTTAAATTTTTATGTAGTCAAATCTCTCATATTTTATGTGATTTCTTCCATTTATTTTATGCTTAAATTTTTTTCCATCAAGATTCTCAATAACTATTAACCTGACTTTTTGTAGATCTGTATTTTATCCTATGAGTTCAATTAAATTTTTTTAACAAAACTGAAAGTTTTTAAAAGCAGGCTTATAAAAGTGTAAGAATTTAAACACTGGTATAGGACATATTGAACCTTCCTCAAATAATGCAAATCCATGTCTCAAAGGCTCTGATCTGGCCATAATATTGACCCTTTGAATCTTAGATAATATTTGTTTAAACATCTTTCAGAAAACTAAAAAATACTACTATAACTGGACACTCTCACCCAATACCCTTTTGTTACAGTCACCATTGTCAAGGTCATTGATGGTCAACTTCATATTCCAGTGAAACACTCCATAGCCCATTTACAACCCAGTGCCATGACAGAACCCAATTTTGTTGAAACTCAAACATTTTTTAAGGAAATAAAGCATCTTAGTATTCAAAACAACTTTAAATCATGCAGCTCTTACTCTGACCTTTCTCTCCTCCACCTTCCAATAAACACCTCAATAAACACAATAAAATATAATTGAGAGTGATGTTCACATAGAAAAAATAATGTCAATCTTAATTTCTTTTTTTTTTTTCCAATTAAAGAAAGTTTTTTATTTTTTTAAGTAATGAGCAAACTATTTATAATAGAATTTCAATTCTGAGACACTTTCTTCTCTACCTCTACAGTTTTACCATTTCTTTTTTTTTTTTTTTTTATTGCATTTTAGGTTTTGGGGTACATGTGAAGAACATACAATATTGTTGCATAGGTACACACGTGGCAGTGTAATTTGTTGCCTTCCTCCCCTTCACCTATATCTGCCATTTCTCCCCAT
>CAUYQU010025461.1:0-18854 GCA_963574635.1 Cheracebus regulus | reverse complement strand
GCAGATCACGAAGTCAGGAGATCAAGACCATCCTAGCCAACATGATGAAACCCCATCTCTACTGAAACACAAAAAATTAACTGGGCGTGGTGGCGTGTGCCTGTAGTCCCAGCTACTCAGGAGGCTGAGGCAGGGGAATCGGTTGAATCCGGGAAGCGGAGGTCGCATTGAGCCGAGATCACGCCACTGCACTCCAGCCTGGCGACAGAGTAAGACTCCGTCTCAAAAAAAAAAAAAAAAATTAAAAAACAAAAAGAAAAACAGTAGCATCCACTATCAATTCCAGCCTCTCTGACTAGTAGGGATCCCTGACCCCTCCTCAACCTGGAGTTCAGTCTCCACTCCCACCACTATTACTTCATCCTTAAAACAAGAACCCGGAATATCCTTCCTGTCCGGGAGAGGAAGAGGTGTGGTGGGAGGGCTGTTTGGTGGAGAAGTATATGTCTGTTGGGATGTGGTGAGAGGCAGGTAAACACAGAAGAAAGAGAGAGAGAGAGAGAGAGAGAGTGTGTGTGTGTGTATGAGACAGAGAGAGAAAGAAGGCAATGACATGATGACTTTGCTTTTGAAATCAACAACTAGGGCATGGCATGCAGGCAGGTGTGTTTCTCTATATGGGCAGGGGCGGGTGGGGATGTGTGTGTGCTTGCGTACACATGCTCAAGTGTATCCCAATGTGACTAGGGTAACAGGGTAGTAGGATGCAGATAAGAATGCTTTTCTCTTAGGAGATAGGAAGAGAGATGACATAGGAGCCAGTGGTGGTGCAGGGTCTCAGGAAGAGTGGCCTCACCCAAGCCAGGCAGCATCACCTCTGACATCAAATGCTCCCTGCCTGGCCATTGGCCCTCATGTTCAATTAGTAAACAAGCAAACATTATCCTTGTGTCTTAGGTGCCAGCCTTAGAGAACACAGAGATGGGAGACTGCTCCCTGCTCTTGGGGGATACCCCCAATCTACCATGCTCGCTCTGTCTTCCTTTAAGATCTGGCTCACAGGCATCTGCTCAAGAGGCCTTCCCTGATTGCTGCCTCCTCCCCACACCCCACCCCCGGCAGAAACTCAGCATCTTCTGCCTAGTGTACCACTGGTTCCTGGGGGATGGGTGTGTGGGATATGTGTTCCTTAAGGGCAGGGTCTGGCTCTTGGAGATGCCTCCCGTACCCACACAGGCCTGGCACACAGTAGCAGGCTTTCTGTGTATAGGAACCCAAGAATCAACCAAAAAACAAAGGAATTAACAGGTGAACAAATGAAAGCCCAGTGAAAAACTAAATAATTGAAGATAAGAAAGAATGAACGAACAAATTCAAGAATTGATGACTGAATAGGCAAATAGAATGGAAGAACAAAATAACAACATTGCTTCTCAATCCGGGCGCAGTGGCTCACACCTATAATCCCAGCACTTTGGGAGGCCAAGATGGGTGGATTACTTGAGATCAGGAGATCAAGATCAGCCTGGCCAACATGGTGGAGACCCGTCTCTAATAAAAATACCAAAGTTAGCTGGGTGTGGCGTCAGGTGCCTGTAATGCCAGCTACTCGGGAGGCTGAGGCAGGAGAATCACTTGAACCTAGGAGGTGGAGGTTGTGGCGAGCCGAGATCACATCATCGCATTCCAGCCTGGATAACAAGAGCGAGACTTCTCGTCTCGTCTTCTTGTCTCCTCCATGGCTATCACAATCTGGAATTATATATTTCTCTGTTCATTGTTTTTTATCTCTGGACCTCTCTCGACCACATTAGGGCTTTGACCCTAATCGAGGTCAGGAGACAGCTGGCACTTCTCAGGACAAGACAGGTGGATTATATGCCCCACTCATCCTTTGAGAATAACCTTGATTAGGAACACAGACTCTGGGCCCAGACTGCCTGGCTTACAGATCACCTCTGCCTCTTCCTAGCTCCATGACCTTGGACAAGTTATTTCACCTTTTTTTGAGACAGAATCTTGCTCTGTCTCCCAGGCTGGAGTGCAGTGATGTGATTATGGCTCACTGCAACACCCAGGTTCAAGTGATTCTCATGCCTCAGCCTCCTGAGTGTCTGGGATTACAGGTGTGAGCCACCACACCCAGCTAATTGTTGTATTTTTAGTAAAGACGGGGTTTCGTTATGTTGGCCAGGCTGGTCTCAAACTGCTGACCTCAAGTGATCTGCCTGCCCTGGCCTCCCAAAGTGCTGGGATTATAGGTGTGGGCCACTGTGCCCAGCCCAAGTTATTTCACCTTTCTGGAAGGCAGCTGTGCTCACCACTTTACCACCAACGCACCTTATTTCACCTTTCTGTACCTCAGTTTCCTCCTATGTAAAATAGAAATTTAATAGACCTTACCTCATAGAAGTCTTGGGAGAAATCAGTGAGCTGTTAGAGTAAGTGTTTGGCATATAGTAAATACCACGTAAGTGTTCGCCATCATTCATTCATTCATTCATTCAATCTAAACTTCAAATCTTTGAGTCACTGCTCTGTGCCAGTCTGGGTGCTGGGGCTCAGATAAGAGTTGTGGCCAGTCTTTGGCCTCTATGTGGCACATGTTCCCTTTGAGGCATAGGAAGCTGGTGACCAAAGAGGTAGCAGGAGGGGCCTGCCGTACCCCAACTCTCTGACTACAGCCTCCTATCCTTTCAACCCATGTACTCACAAGCTCCTTGAAAACAATTCTAACTTGGGTGTGGTGGCTCACACCTATAATCCCAGAACTTTGGGAGGCTGAGGTGGGAGGATATCTTGAAACCAGGAGTTCAAGACCAGCCTGGGCAGTTTGGGAGGTTGAGGCTGCAGTGAGCTGTAGTTGTACCACTGCACTGTAGGCTGGGTGACAGAACAAGACCCTAACTCTAAATAAATAAATAAAACAATTCTAAAAACTGATTACCACTGGGTGTGGCCACTCATGCCTGTAATCACAGCACTTTGGGAGACCAAGGCGGGCAGATCATAGGAGGTCGGGAGTTTGAGACCAGCCTGAGCAACATGGAGAAACCCCATATCTGCTAAATATACAAAATTAGCTGGGTGTAGTGGTACATGCCTGTAATCCCAGTTACTCGGGAGGCTGAGGCAAAAGAATCACTTGAACCTGGGAGGTGAAGGTTGTGGTGAGCAGAGATTGAGCCATTGCGCTCCAGCCTGGGCAAAAAGAGTGAAACTCCATCTCAATTAAAAAAAAAAAAAATTGATACCAAAATCAAAAATCAAAGCCCAGCAAGCCCACTGAGACATCTTTCATCCATTTCCCAGCTAGGCATCATTCTCCTCCTCTTCATACTCCTGCTTTCAACCAGCCCAGATTCCACCGTCAGCCCTCGTGGTCATTCATTGCAAAGACCTGCCACTGTCCTGCCTCCCTCTCCCTCCAGTGTACCTGCCCGGAAAACCCAGGCCTGCAGGAATCTAACCATTTACCTTCTCTGGATGTGGGGGAGAAAACCGCCTGCTATGCAGACAGGGTCACAGCTCCTAGCCTCAGTAGGACACGAACCAGGCCCAGCAACCCTCCGGTGCATTTCTCAGTAAGCTGCCCAGATGACCAGCTCACGCTTTTTCTTTTTTCCTCCAACATCCTACCCCACCTCCTTCTTCCCCACTCAGACTCTAAATCCTCTCACCTTCTGGGGACGTCACACCTCTGTAACTCCATCTCTCCTACCATCCAGCTGTCCCTTCCACAGAATTATCCCCTTAGCATAGAAACACATTCTAGAATCTCCTGTTTACAAAGAAAAAACAAAATCCTTTCCTTAGAGAATTAAGCATTTATCCTCTTTTAAAGGAGAAACTGTGGTTCATTTCTACTTGAGCTCCTCTTTGTAGAAAAATGCCAGCTAAAGCCAGGTGCGGTGGCTCACGCCTGTAATCTCAAGACTTTGGGAGGCTGAGGCGAGTGGATCACCTGAGGTCAGGAGTTCAAGACCAGCCTGGCCAACAGGGTGAAACCCCATCTCTACTAAAACTACAAAAAATTAGCTGGGTGTGGTGGTGGGTGCCTATAATCCTAGCTACTCCAGAGGCTGAGGCAGAAGAATTGCTTAAATTTGGGAGGCAGAGGTTGCAGTGAGACAAGATCGTGGGACTGGACTGCAGCTGGGGCAACAAGAGCAAAACTCCATCTCAAAAAAGAAAAGAAAAAAAGAAAAATGCCAGCTAGATGTGAGCACACAGCAAGGTGGTGGCTGCTGGTCCAGTGTAGTGGCTCACGCATGTAATCCCATCACTTTGAAAGGATGAGGCGGGTGGATCATCTGAGGTTAGGAGTTCGAGACTAGCCTGGCCAACATGGTGAAATCCCATCTCTACTAAAAATACAAAAAAATTAGCCGGATGTGGTGGCACACGCCTGTAATCCCAGCATGCCTGTAAGTCCAGTCCTTAGCGGCTGAGTCAAGAGAATCACTTGAACCTGGGAGGTGGAGGTTGCAGTGAGCTGAGAACATGCCATTGCACTCCAGCTTGGGTGGCTGAGAAAGATTCCATCTCAAAAAATAAAAAATAAAAAAAAAGGTGGTGGCTGCCTACAGGACAAAAGAAGAGGCCTCAGAATAAAACCTACCTTGCCAGCACATTGATCTTGGACTTCCCAGGCTCCAGAACTATAAGAAAAAGAAATAAATAAATTAAAAAAATGCCCTCTAATAAATATAGAAGGAATGTGAGAACTAGAAAAACTCAAGTGAAAAAAATTTTAATTTTATTTTTTGAGATGGAGTCTCGCTCTGTCCCCCAGGCTGGAGTGCAGTGGTGTGATCTCAGCTAACTGCAACCTCCACCCCCCAGGTTTAAGTGATTTACCTTTTTTTTTTTAATTTTTATTTTTTTTTCAAAAAGATGGGGTTTCACCATGATGGCCAGACTGGTCTTGAACTCCTGACCTCAGGTGATCGACCCACCTCAGCCTCCCAAAGTGCCAGGATTACAGGCGTGAGCCACCGCGCCTGGCCGTGATTTTCATCCTTTAGCCTCCTGAGTAGCTGGGACTACAGGTGGCCACCACCACACCTGGCTAATTTTTGTATTTTTAGTAGAGACAGAGTTTCACCATGTTGGCCAGGCTTGTCTCGAACTGCTGGCCTCAAGTGATCCACCTGCCTTAGCCTCCCAAAGTGCTGGGATTACAGGCATGAGCCACCGTGCCCAGCCAGGAAAAACTCCATTTTGTAATCCCCATTAAATCATCTGTTTAAGGAACCATCAATGGTTGATTGAGGGTGGTGTCTCACCACCTGTAATCCCAGCATTTTGGGAGGCCGAGGAGGCAGATTACTTGAGGTCAGGAGTTCAAGACTGGCCTGGCCAACATGGCGAAACCCTGTCTACTAAAAATACAAAAATCAGCGGGCATGGTGGCATGCGCCTATAGTTCCAGCTACTCGGGAGGTTGGGACAGGAATCACTTGAACCTGGGAAGTGGAGGTTGCAGTGAGCCAAGATTGCACCACTGCACTCCAGCCTGAGTGACAGAGAAAGGCTCTGTCTTAAAAATAAATAAATAAATAAATATATAATAATCAATGATGTCCAGCAGGGTCAGTTCCTGATGAGGGCTGTCTCCCTGACTTACAATGGCCACTTTCTCACTATGTCCTCACATGGCAGAGAGAGAGAAAACTCTTTGTCTCTTAATTTTTTAAATTTAAGACAGAGTCTCACTCTGTCATCCAGACTGCAGTATAGTAATA
Organism: Cheracebus regulus; assembly: GCA_963574635.1. Lineage (NCBI taxonomy): Eukaryota > Metazoa > Chordata > Mammalia > Primates > Pitheciidae > Cheracebus > Cheracebus regulus. The sequence continues at coordinate 13,167 of CAUYQU010025461.1, read as the reverse complement.
TGATCACAGTTCACTGCAGCCTTCACCTCCTGGCTCAAGCGATCCTCCCACTTCAGCCTCCTGAGTAGCTGAAACCACAGGAATGCACGACTACACCCAACTAATTTTTTATATTTTGTAGAGACAGGTTCTCAGCATGTTGCCCAAGCTGGTCTGGAACTCCTGGGCTCAAGGGATTCTCCCACCTTGGCCTCCCAAAGCGCTGGGATAACAGGTGTGAGATACCATGCCCAGCCTGGTGTCCCTTTTTATAAGGACACTAATCCTATCAGATCAGGGTCCTACCCTTAAGACGTCATTTAACCTTAATTACTTCCATAAAGGCCTAGTCTCCAAATACAGTCACAGAGGTTAGAGATCCAACATCTGACTTTGGGAAAGACAAAATTCAATTCATCACATATGCTAAAACCACTAGGTGAAAAGTTTTGAAGAACAGCATGTTTGCACAGTGTGAAAGGAGCCCCACACAGATGGTATTTGGTATTTGGTATTTGCAAAGAGGATGGCTCTTCTTCAATGAAGAGATCTGGTGGATGCCCCATACCAGTGCTTCCTATGTATGTATATAGCATCACTGTGAATAATTCTTTTATTTGGCTGGGCGCAGTGGCTCACACCTGTAATCCCAGCACTTTGGAAGGCTGAGGCAGGTGGATCACATGAGGTCAGGAGCTCGAGACCAGCCTGGCCAACATGGTGAAACCCCATCTCTACTAAAAATACAAAAAAATAGTCAGGCGTGGTAGTGGGTATCTGTAATCCCAGCTACTCAGAAGGCTGAGGCAGGAGAATTGCTTAAACCTGGGAGGCAGACGTTGCAGTGAGCTGAGATTGCTGCACTCTATCCTAGGTGACAGAACAAGACTCTGTCTCAAAAAATTAAAAAATAAAAATAAATACATAAATAAAAGTTGTCATTTAAAAAGGCAGGATTAGAGGATGACTGTTTTGTATTTTAAGGGACTTTAAAGCAACATCGCCACCAAATGTAATGTATAAACCTTGGTTAGATTTCTTTGGCAAAAAGACCCAACTATCACTGTGCATATCAGTTGATGTGTTTTTCCCTCTCCCTCCATGACTTTGGGCTCCACTAGATTTTGTCACATCTGTAATCCCAGCACTTTGGGAGGCTGAGGCGGGTGGATCACCAGGTCAGGAGTTTGAGATCAGTCTGGCCAAGATGTTGAAACCCCATCTCTACTAAAACTACATAAAAAATTAGCCACGCATGGTGGCAGGCACCTGTAATCCCAGCTACTCAGGAGGCCGAAGCAGGAGAATCGCTTGAATCCAGGAGGCAGAGGTTGCAGTGAGCTGAGATCTCACCACTGCACTCCAGCCTGGGCAACAGAGTGAGATTCCATCTCAAAAAAATAAATAAATAAAAGAGAGAGAGAAGAAAAAAGAATGAAGGAAGGATAAAACTTTGCCTAGGGGACAGGGATGACTTCTCAGAGGATTCTGAAGGACAAACAGGTTGCCCACAGGTTAAATCTCTGATTCAGCCTCCCACTCAGTGGCTCTAGTGCCAGGGATGACACTCATTTTGGGGGAATCCATACAGCAGAACTCTGACCAGCGGGTGGAGTCTTGGGCAGGGAGAATTTCAGCTCAGTAGCAGGAAGAACTACAGCGGTGAGAACAGCTCAGCTGCAGAATAACTGGTCCCAGGAGGTGCCAAGGTGAGCATGCAGAGGGGACTCACATGGACTGACCTCATGCATGGGCAGGGGATGCATCTCCTGTGTGGGGACCCCCATCACAAGCCCCACCACCAAGCTTTTGCCCAAAGGCCCTCCCACCTGGCAGCCTCTCTGTCCTCTTTTTTGCCAAGGCTCAGCCTTCGAGACAGCAGTATTTTCTCCCTTCTCTAAGCCCTGAGCACTTCTTCTCTGCACCACCAGGGGTCCTGTGGCACGATGTGCCTTTTAGGGGCAGGCAACTCTGCCTGGGTAAGAAGCAAGGCCTCTGACAGGCTGTGCAAACTTGAGCAAGAGTCTCCCTCTCTCTGGGCCTGTTTCCTTTTTTGTACAAGGCCAAGGTGGGGCAAGGTGCCACAGGAGGCCTGTTCAACCTTCAAATGTCTTGCTTGGAGTCTGGTCCTCTAGTCCTCTATGGCACTGGGGACTTCTAGGGGACAGGGCCGATACTGGCTGAGGCCCCTGCCAAGACCCCCCAGGAACAGACCCGGCCCATCACCCCACAGTGTGGAAAGGCTGTAGTGTTACTCTCACCTCCATCTTTGCTAAAGGCAGCATGGCTCAAATTTAGGACCCACAAGTTACTGGCTATGTGATCTTAGGCAAATGACTTAACAACTCTGGGCTTTAGTTTCCAAACCAATAAAACTAGAATAGTAATATCTGATTATTGGGATACGGAATAAAGAAAATGATGGCTTCAAAAGTATCTTGTGGCTGGGCGTGGTGGCTCACGCCTGTAATCCAAGCACTTTGGAGACCAAGGCGGGCGGATCGCCTGAGGTCAGGAGTTCAAGACCAGCCTGATCAACATGGTGAAACCCCATCTTTATAAAAAAAAAAATTAAAAAGTATCTTGTACATAGCAGGTATACAAAAAGCTGTCGGGAGCCAGGAAGGGAGGTCTGATGAGGAGTTTTGGACTCTCTCCATCACTACCCCAAATTCTAGTCTCTTCATCATCACAAGCTGCTTCATGCAGAGAGAAATACCTTAAATACTGTATGTCTAGATCTAAAATAAGCTGGGACATAGTAGGTGCTCAATACATATTTGTTGAATGATGGAGTAATCCTATAACCAATATCTTACTTGAGACTTGAAGCAAACTGATAAGGGGCAAGACAAAGATACAGTTATTATCTCTGCTTCAAAGGTGAAGCCACTGCAGCTCAGAAAGGGAAAGTGACTTACTTAAGGTAACACAGCTGAGCAGAGCTTGGAAACCAGTTCTCTCCAGGTGCAGAACCCATAGTTATGTCCCCCATCCATGCAGCCACTTTACAGACAGATTGCTAGGCTCTGTCAGCACTTGCTCTCACATAGGAGTATCCTGGGGAAGGTGCTTTGCTGAACACACAGCAGGGCAGGGAGGCCAACTGGCCTGTCCCAGGGGCCCCACTCTGCTCCCTGATGACCCAGAGCCCCTGCTGGGTCACTGTGCTCCTTGGCTGGAGGCAGCTTGGCCTTGGCCTAATTGCCCTTTTGCCAGCAGACCTACGGAGCCACAGGACAGGCATCTCAGTGCAGCCTGATGGGGAACCTGGGCCAGGTATGGTGGCTGAGCCTGTGGGACTACCTCTCTGGGGCTGACCCACCCCCGGGGCTCACAACAAGTCGCCCTGGCAGGTCAGGAGTGTGTCATCCCCCAAGGCCTGGGTGTCCCCAACTTTTGGTGACTGCTGCCGTATATATGGTCAGTGAGACTCTTACCCTGGGGCTAGGAAGAAGGTTTCTAAAGCAGGTGGACTCTACCAGGCTGGAGTGCAGTGAGGAAGCCAGTGGGGTCATCACACAGCCTCGTCCCACCAGGAGTGCTTACACTCCCCTCCACTGATGTCCAGCAGCAATTTGAGCCCTGTGAGGACATGAGAACAAGCAGGGACCAGAGTCAGGACCACCGCAGTGCACTCCAGGGAGGCCGTGGAGTCCGTCTTTCCCTCAGGCAAGACAGAGTACTACAGAGCGGGTGGAGGGTGATGGAAGTGGCGATTTTCACCGGGGGTGGGAGTGAGGGCTGGGGTATTAAAGTGCAGAGTATTAGAATTGGGTGCTGGCATATTTCACGGGGACTGGAGTATTTAAAGTTGGAGCAAAATTTTCAAGTTGAGGCTGGACTTTAAGAGTAGAGTGGAGATTTGCGATAGCGGAGTGGTGCGGAGCTTTGCCGTGAGTGGCGTGGAGCTTTGCCGTAGGGGAGTGGATCGGAGCTTTGCCGTATAAGTGAGTGGCGTGGAGCTTTGCCGTAGGTGAGTGGAGAGAGCTTTGCCGTAGGGGAGTGGCGTGGAGCTTTGCTGTAGGGGAGTGGCGTGGAGCTTTGCCGTGAGTGGAGGGAGCTTTGCCGTAGGGGAGTGGAGTGGACCTTTGCCGTGGGAGTGTGGAGCTTTGCCAAAGGGCCTGGAGAACTTCCGAGATGATCGGAGTATTGCACAGTGGGGGCTAAAGAGTTTCACAAAGGGCTGGGTTATTTCAGAAGGTGCTGGCATATTATGGGAGTAGGAGAGGACCTGGAGTATTTCAGCAAGATGCTGGAGTCTTCCAGGGTGGCCTAGAATATTTCAGAGGTGAGTGAGCATGGTGTATGGCCTCGGAGGCTGCCCAAGGAGGCTCCTTCAGCCCTGAGTCTGCAGGTCAAGGATCCTGGGGGTCCCTGGGAGTCCAGTCTTCCTCTTTCTCCTGCCTACCAGGGCAGGGCAGGACTGAGCCCTCCAGCTCCACCACAGCAGTCCTTCTGCATGTGCCAAAAAGTGACACCAGGGACCATGGCCTTGGGGGCCAATGTCTGCTGTTTCTTCCAAGTCAGTGGCACCAAGGGGCAGCCAGTCCCAGGGCACCCAAGGCAGAGAGTCCTGCCTGAGCTCTGGGGCATCCAGGTAAGGATCAGGTCAACCTGGCCATCCCTCTGCCTGTGGACAGGACTCCCTTCCCTCCCCCAGCAGCTCTCTCCCAAGACTGGGACTCCCAGATGAAGTAGGGAGCATTCCTGGACACAGAACCTTCTGCTTCCAGGGATGTCTTTGCAATCTACTTCCATCTCTCCTGGTTTGATGGGAGGCTTGCTTATTTTCAAGAGTATGGGCGCTCCGTTGGGCTCTGCCTCAGTGGCTCCTGGACCTTCCATAACTTGTGAGATCTGAGGCCCTTGGGGGCCGGGAGTGCTTGATACTAGAAAGGGTGTCAGTGGGTGGTGGAAGGAAGAGATTAGTGCCAGTTCTGGGTGGCATCAGCCCCCCAGGGGACAATTCCTGTCCATTATACCAGGCACTACTTTAGCTACTTACTGGGCTCTCACTTTGACGAGCACGAGCAGAACTATGCCAACTTCACCAGCTGTTGTTCACACCACAACACATTCCACTTTCCCTAGAGTGAGTGGCCCCAGAGGCTAACTTCACATAGGCTAGAACGCCTGACACACTCCCTTCCAGAGCACCAACCCTGTGCCTCCTGTGTCCACACACCCAGCCACGCCCCAGCTGTGCAATGAGGTGGCACAAGGCTGCGGTTTCTCAGTCAGTGTCAGGTGCTAGGCCAGGACCTCCCCGCAAGATTGGGCTGTGTCCCTATCAGCCTGGAGACCGTCCCCTCACCTGCCAGCTGACTGAGGCTCCCTGGGAGTCAAGCACTCCAGGAGTGAGGGCAGGAAGCAGGGGCTCTCAGTGGTCCCCTAGGCCTTATCAGCATGGTAGGAGGGAACATAACATGGTTCCTCTGAGACAGGCCAGCTTGGCTTGGCATATGCCCAAGCCTGGAGTTCCTACCAGAGGAGCAAAAGAAGGAAGGGAGGAGGAAACACCATTTATTGAGCACTTACTGTGTGCCAGAACTTGTCTAGACATTTATACATGTTATCTCCCCGTGGTGGAATCACTCTGTTATATAAATAGAGAAACTGAGGCCAGAGAATTCCAGAGGCTTGCCCAAGGTTACACAGCTAGTGAATGAGTGAAAAAGCTGGGGTCTGACCCAGAGTCTGTCCAAACTGACTAACATGGCCTCCTCTCCATAACTCTGAAATGGGCCTCTAGACAAATCCTGACTCCTCCATCTACTGTCTGAATGACCTTCAACAAGTTGCATAGACTCTTTAAGCCTCAGTCTCCTCATCTGTAATATGAGTATATTAGTAAAAACCCATGTGATGCAATGAATTGGGACGATGCGTGTGAAATGCCTGACATATAAGTGCACTGTCATTGTTAGACAATACTAACCTTCGGAGCTCTCACAGAAGAGACATATCCTTGCCACTTGTTTGAGGAAAAATATAAAGCTCTGTTTCCAGGAACCCCCAATCTGAAGGAGAGACCACTTTGCTTAACATCACCAGGGCCAGGAGAAGGGGGAGAGCAGGATGGAGTGGGCCACAAGCTGGAGAAAGGTGGTCTCTAGCACCTGAGACAGATTAGTTTTAAAAGACTCTCCTGTAGGGTCAATTTCATTGTCTTTTTTTTATTATTTTGAAATGGAGTCTCATTCTGTCTCCCAGGGTGGAGTGCGGTGGTGTGATCTCAGCTCACTGCAACTTCCGCCTCCTGGATTCAAGCAATTCTTGTGCCTCAGCCTCCCAAGCAGGCACCGGCCACCAGGCTCAGCTAATTTTTATATTTTTAGTAGAGACAGGGTTTCACCATGTTGGCCAGGCTGGCCTCGAGCTCCTGACCTCAAGTGATCTGCCTGCCTCAGCCTCCCAAAGTGCTGGGATTACAGGCATGAACCACTGCGCCTGGCCCATTGTCCCTATTTTACAGATGGGGAAACTGAGGCCCAGAGAGGTCCAAGAATATAGCGACTCAATGGGCAGGCCAAGGCCCTGCACCAGGCATTCAGTCCCCTCTGGCTCAGGGTGGGAGCAGATGTAATATCCTGGGTGCCCCTGTGCCCCACCCCAAGATATGTTCTGCATGAAACTGAAACTCTTCAGTTTAGGTGCACCACTGTGTGCCAGGAACCCCATGCTAGACTTCATGGAACACGAAGGACCTGGCCCTCAGCCTCCCACTCTGTTATATGGATAGAGGAACTGAGGAGCACTCCCACCACTGGCATGGGAGGAGCTATAGCAGCAAGGAGTACCTGGAGCTGCGCAGGGAGAACTTCCTTCTCATCCTCAAGTGGGCCAGGGCTGGCATGGCTCCCACACAGGGCATAGCACCTTTGACTTTGCTGTCTGCCCTCTTCTGCATCCTCATGGCCACCCTGCCCCCTGATGAGATCATCTCCACTCCACTGTTCAGAGGAGGAAACTGAGGTTCAGAGTGGCAGAAGGCTTGCCCAAGGTCATACCAGGAGAATTCCGCAGAGGCAAGACTGGAAAGCAGGCTGGCTGGCTCAGCTCCAAGTCCTAAGTCCTGCCTTGCCTTATTTTTAGGCATGAGTCCCCATCTCAACTCCTGCGTTCTCCCTGGCAGGACTAAAGAGGGCAAGCCTTCCCTAAGGCTACCCAGCAGAGCAGCAGACAGGTGGGCCCCCAGCCCTACCTTGTCCCCCAAATACTCTGTTGTTTGGACTTTTTTTTTTTTTTTTAAGAGACAAGGTGTTTGTCACCCAGGCTGGGGTGCAATGGCATGATCCTAGCTCACTGCAGCCTTAAACTTCTGAGCTCAAATGATCCCCCGCCTCAGTCTCCTGAGTAGCTAGGACTACAGGTGTGCACCACCACATGCAGCTAATCTTTAATTGTTTTGTACAGACAGGTTCTTGCTATGCTGCCCAGGCTGGTCTTGAACTCCTGGCGTCCAGCAATCTTCCCACCTTGGCCTCCCAAAATACTAGGATTACAGGTGTGAGCTTGGCCAGCACTTTATTCATAAATATGTTTCCAGATCTGCCTTTCCCACTGGATCCTTGAGGGCCTGGCCCAGAGACGGCAGCTCTCAACATTTGCTGATTGAATTGAAAAATAACATGTTTATTGAATATTTATAATGAGCCAAGTATATGCTAAGGGTTTTGTATACATAAGCTCATTTAATCTTCACGATGACCACATAAGTACTATTATCCTTGATTTTTTTTTAGACAGAATCTCGCTCTGTCGCACAGCCTGGTCTCAGCTCACTGCAACCTCTTAGATTTCTTTGGCAAAAAGACCCAGATTTAAGTGATTCTCCTGCCTCAGCCTCCCAAGTAGCTGGGATTACAGATGCCTGCCCCCATGTCTGGCTAAGTTTTGTATTTTTAGTGGAGACGGGATTTCACCATGTTGGCCAGGCTGATTTCAAACTCCTGACCTTGTGATCTACCCGCCTCAACCTCCCAAAGTGCTGGGATTACAGGCATGAGCCACCACACCCGGCCTATACGTGTTTTACAGACAGAGAAAGCAAGACTTACAGAAGATAAGAGCTGGGTGCCTAGTACGTTTGGTGCTTCTGATTCTCATCCTGAACTGACTGACTGAATGGATGGATAAATTAAGAAGGGAGAGGTGGGAGTGAGGTGGTCAAGGTTAAAGTGCCAACCTCACCTCTCATCCAGGTTCAATCATGCCCACAACCATGCCCACCATCTTGTCCCTGGCTCCCAACCACCTGAGGGACCACAGTCCTTGGGATCTGGCCGCTCTGCTGGGTGTGCTGAAATCCTCTAAGATGAATAAAAACAAACCTTTCCTGCCAAGCAGCTGACAATTTTGGCTCTGCCTGAGAATTGAGACTGCAGACTCCACGGGGAGGGTTCACCCCAAAACGCCTAACAGCTACCAGAAGATTACAGGAAAAAATTAGCCCAGCTGCTTTCTCGGAGGCCCTAGGGAAATAAAGAAAACTCATTCTTTATTGCAGCAAGAATGATTTCAGTTAGACTGCAGAAGGAATTGACAGAGAAGGGGAACAAACCAGATAGGAAATTCCTTATCAGAATCAGGAAATGATACGTGTGGTCCCTATAGGCAGCTTTATAGGGTAAGCTTTGGAAAAGGAGGGAGGCTGAGTGAGTAAGAACCATGGTTCCCACAGTTCCTGCACAGGGGAACCATTGTCTAATGGAGGGGACATATCATATCCCCCGGTCAAGAGCCAAATGAAAAGGCCACATGGAAAGGAGAGGGGGAGGGCACCCTGAGACAAGGAATCCATGTGGTCAAATGGGAGCTATTCCTGGAGGAGCAGAGGTGAGAGGAGTGTGAAGGTGTCCCAGGGAAGGAGAAGTCACATTTATCAAACCCCTGCTGTGATCCAGGACCATGCTAATAAGCACTTTACATATGGTGTCACATTTTATCCATTCATTCAACAAATATTTACTGAATGTGCCAGGCCCTGTGCTAGGGCTTGAGGAGAGAGCTGTGAACAAGGCAGATCCAGTCCCCTCCCCTCTTGGAACTTAGAAGTGGAGGAGACAATCCACCGATGTGTGATGTCAGGATTTTGCTTTGAAGAGAAGAAAGCAAGGAGGGGGCTAGAATGTTGGCAATCAGGGGTCAGGGCTGCATAAGAGAAATTTTTTTTTTTTTAGGTGAAAGAAGGCCTCTCTGCAGAGGTGACATTTAGCAATGACCTGAGTGAAGTGAGGGAACCTTGAGTGCAAAGGCCCCAGGCAAGAGTCTGCCTGGGAGCCTGAGTGAGGGGAGCCAAGCTGGGAGCTGTTCAGGAGAGATGTGCTCTTACTGGTGGACCTCGTCCGCTACAGGAAGGGTATTTGATTTTATTATCAATGTGATGGGAAACCACTGGAAAGCTTCTGAGTAGGAGAGTAATACAGTTTATGTTTTAAAATAATTTTTAATTTAGTTAATTGAGTAGATTTAGTTTAATTGAGTAGATAATAAATCTATATGGTTCAAAAAGAAAAACATTTTTTTTTTTTTTGAGACAGAGTCTTGCTCTGTCACCAGGCTGGAGTGCAGTGGCACAATCTCGGCTCACAGCAACCTCCGCCTCCTGACTTCAAGCAATTCCGCCCCAGCCTCCTGAGTAGCTGGGACCACAGGTGCGTGCCACCACACCTGGCTAAATTTTTTGTATTTTTAGTAGAGACAGGATTTCACCGTGTTGGCCAGGATGGTCTCGATCTCTTGACCTGGTGATCCGCCTGCGTCGGCCTCCCAAAGAGAAAAACATATTTTAAAACCCTGAAAAGTGTAAGGGCTCTGCCAGCCTTGCTCCTACCTCTATGTCTCATCTCCTTATTTCCTCCCTTCTGCTAACCACATTCATGAGTTTCTTGATTGTCTTCCTTCCAAGATTTCTTTAGGCAAATACAAGCATGTATTCACTTAATATTTATATAATACTATGTGCCAGACCTTCTTCTAAATTCTTTGAGAAATTATTAACTCATTTAATCTTCATAACCCAATCCTAGGAGGTAAGTTTTTTTTTTTTTTTTTTTTTTTGAGATAGAGTCTTGCTTTGTTGTCCAGGCTGGAGTGCCATGGAGTGATCTCAGCTTACTGCAACCTCCGCCTCCTGGGTTCAAGTGATTCTCCTGCCTCAGCCTCCCAAGCAGCTGAGACTAAGGTGCATGCCACCATGCCTGGCTAATTTTTATATTTTTAGTAGAGATGGGGTTTTACCATGTTGGCCAGGCTGGTCTTGAACTCCTGACCTCAGGTGATCCACCTGCCTCGGCCTCCCAAAGTGCTGGGATTGCAGGTGTGAGCCACCATGCCCAGCCTCTTTTTTTTTTTTTGAAACAGGGTCTCGCTCTGTTGCCCAGGCTGGAGTGCAAGGCTGGAGTGTAGTTGCAAGCTCACAGCTCACTGCAGCCTCAACCTCCTGGGCTCAAGCGATTTTCCCACCTCAGTCTCCCAAGTAATGGGACTACAGGTGTGCACCACTGCTCCTGGCTAATGTTTGTATTTTATTTTATTTTTTGTAGAGCCCCTAGCCATGTTGCCCAGGCTGGTCTCACATGAGTTCAAGTGATCCTCCTGCCTCAGCCTCCCAATGTGCTGGGATTACGAGTGTGAGCCACTGTGCCAGCCAGCTAAGTACAATGATCCCTGTTTTACAGATAAGGAATCTAGAGCACAGAGAGACGAACTAACCTGGCCAAGGTTGCACAGCTTCGAAGGAGCCGTGTTAGTTTCTAGGGCTGCCGTGACAAACTGGGTGGCTTAAGACAACAGAATTGATTCTCTCACAGTTCTGGAGGTGAGAAGTCCAAAAGCCAGGTATTGGCAGGGCTCACGCCTTCTAGGGGCTCCAGAATCTGTTCCAGGCCTCTCTCCCAGCTCCAGGTGTTGCTGGGAATCCTCAGCATTGGTTTGTAGATGGTTCACTCCAATCGGCTGTGTCTTCACATGGCATTCTCCATTACCTCTATTTCTGTGTCCACATTTTCTTTCTCTTATAAGGACACCAGTCATATTGGATTTAGGGCCCACCCTGATCAGATATGACCTCATCTTAACTTGATTATATCGGCAAATACCTTATGCTCAAATAAGGTCACATTCACAGGTTCTGGTGGGCATGAATTTTGGTAGGATACTATTTAACCCAGTACAGTAGCAGAACTTGCATTTGAACTCAGGCAGACCAGCTTCTGAGTCTGTGCTCTTAGTCACAGCTTATACGGTTATACTGCCACTCAGTAAGAATATATATAATTTATTATACATTCACATAATATATACAACATAAATTATTATACATATTATTATATGAGAGATATATAATTTCCCTTTTCCTAAAAAAGGTAAACTATCATACATGCTGCTCTATACCTTGCTTTTTAAATTTTTACTTATTTATTTTTGTGACTGAGTCTTGCTCTGTTACCTAAGTTGGAGTGTTGTGCAACCTCTGCCTCCCGGGCTCAAGCGATCCTCCCACCTCAGTCTCCCAAGTAGCTGGGACTAAAGGCACGTGGCACCACGCCCGGCTAATTTTTGTATTTTTTTATAGAAATGCAGCTTTGCTATGTTGCCCAGCTTGCTCTTGAACTCTTGAGCTCAAGTGATCTGCCCACTTCAGCCTCCTAAAATGCTGGGATTCCAGGCATAAGCCACCACACCCTGCGCCTTGCTTTTTAAAACTTAGTATCTTTTTTTTTTCTTTTTTTTGAGACGGAGTCTTTCTCTGTTGCTCAGGCTGGAGTGCAGTGGTGCAATCTTGGCTCACTGCAGCCTCCACCTTCCAAGTTCAAGCGATTCTCCTGCCTCAGCCTCCCAAGTAGCTGGGACTACAGGTGTGCACCATCACACGTGGCTAATTTTTGTATTTTTAGTAGAGATAGGGTTTTACCACTTTGGCCAGGCTGGTCTCCAACTCCTGACCTCAAGTGATCCACCCGCCTCAGCCTCCCAAAGTGCTGGGATTACAGGTGTGAGCCACCATGCCTGGCCAAATTTAGCATCCTTTATTTTATTTATTTTTTGAAATGGAGTTTCACTCTTGTTGCCCAGGCTGGAGTGCAATGGTGCAACCTTGGCTTACTACAACCTCTGCCTCCCGGGTTCAAGCGATTCTCCTTCGTCAGCCTCCCGAGTAGCTGGGATTACAGGCACATACCACCATGTCTGGCTAATTTTGTATTTTTAGTAGAGACGGGGTTTCTCCATGTTGGTCGGGCTGGTCTCGAACTCCTGACCTCAGGTGATCTGCCCACCTCGGCCTCCCAAAGTGCTGGGATTACAGGTGTGAGCCACCGCACCTAGCCCTTAGTTTTTATAAAACTTTCCCTATTAGAACACACAGATCCCTCCCTCCCTCCTTCCCTTTCTTCCTCATTCCCTCTTCCTCTCCCTCTCCCTCTCTCCCTTCTTTCCTTCCTGTGGCTTTTTCCTCTTTTCTTCCCTTCCTTCTGGTTGGTGCTGCTGGACCAGTTGGGAATTTCCAATTATATCTGCTATTCCTTTTTATCAATAAAGCTGAATTTACATTTAAAAAAAAAAAAAAAGAACACACAGATCACTGTTTCCGGTGGCAGGGTCTGGGAAAAGGGCAGCAGGTGCCATGTCTGGCTGTGAGGGTGGCAAGAAGCACCTGAAACAGCCCAAGAAGCAGGCTGAGGAGATGGACGAGGACGGTAAGTCTTTCAAGCAGAAATAAAAAGAAGAGCAGAAGAAACTCAAGGAGCTAAAAGTGAAGGTCGTGGGGAAGGGGTCCCTGGCCACGGTGGAATTAAGAAATCTGGAAAAAGTAAGCTGTTCCTTGTCCCTGAGGAGATGGTGACCTTTTATTTCATCCATATTTAAACATCTGTATTCCCTGTCATAACATCTTTTGCCACCTATAGCTGGATTAAGTGTTGTCTTGGAGCTATGGCATATTTAAGAATGAACTTTGTTAAAACACACACACACACACACACACACACACAGATTTCCCTGATTCTTTTTCATAGCCACATAGTATTCCATTTTATGGATGGATTGTGTTCTACCTAATCTAGCCCCTTACTAATGGACAGTTGGGTTGTTACCAAAATTGATGATTGCAAACAGTGCTGCAGAGAACAACTTTATACATGCATTATTTATTACTCATACAAGTCTGTCTGAAGCATAAAT
>CAUYQU010025459.1:0-27545 GCA_963574635.1 Cheracebus regulus | reverse complement strand
GCATGGGGAGAAATGCCAGATATAGGTGAAGGGGAGGAAGGCAACAAATTACACTGCCACGTGTGTACCTATGCAACAATATTGTATGTTCTTCACATGTACCCCAAAACCTAAAATGCAATAAAAAAAAAAAAAAGAATTAGCACCAATCATACTCAACCTATTTCAAAAAATACATGAGGAGGAAATGCTTCCACAATGATTTTATAAGCCAGTATTTCCCTGACACCAAAGCCAGACAAAGACACAGCAAAAAGAGAAAAATACAAGCCAATATTTCTGATAAACATTGATGCAAAAAATCTCAACAAAATACTAGCAAAGCAAATTCAATAATACATTTAAAAAATTATTCATTATGACCAATTGGGATTTATTTCCGGGCTGCAAGAATGGTTTAGCAAACATGAATCAATCAATATGGCACATTATATAAACAGAACGATGGACAAAATCCAAATGACCTTTTCAATTAATGCTGAAAAAGCATCTGATGAAACTTAACATCTCTTTATGGCAAGAACCTTCAAAACTGTGGGTATAGAAGAAATATACATCAACATAATAAAAGCCATATCTGGCAGACCCACAGCTAGTGTCATGCCAAGTGTTGAGAAACTAAAAACATTTCCTCTGAGATCTGAAACATGGCAAAGATGCCCACATTCACCACTGTTATTCAGAATAGTACTGGAAGTCCTAGTTAGCATAAGCAGACAGGAGAAAGATATAAAGAACATCCAAAGTGGAAAGAAAGAAGTCAAATTATTATTGTTTGCAGATAATATTATCTTATATTTGGAAAAATCTAAAGACTCCACTAACAAACTAATAGAGCTTATAAATTACAAAAAGCAGTAGCATTTCTATATGCCAAAAGTGAACAATCAGAAAAAGAAATTTTAAAAAATAATCCAATTTACAATAACCACAAATAAAGTCAAATACCTAGAAATTAATTTATCCAAAGAAATGACAAATCACTGCAATGAAAACTATGAAACACTGATAAAAGAAACTGAAGAGGACATCAAAGAATAGAAAAGTATTTCATATTCATGAATTGGAAGAATTACTATTGTTAAAATGTCCATACTACCCAAAGCAATCTACAGATTCAATGATATCCCTATCAAAATACCAATGACACTCTTCACAGAGATAGAAAAAAAATTCTAAAATTTATATGAAACAAGAAAAGACACAGAATAGCCAATGTTATTCTGACCAAAGAGAACAAAACAGGAAGAATCACATTACCTGACTTCAAATTATACTACAGAGCTGTAGTAATCAAAACAGTATGGTACTGGCATAAAAACAGACACACAGACCAATGGAACAGAATAGAGAACCCAGAAACAAATCCACACACTTACAGTGAACTCATTTTTAACAAACGTTCAAAGAACATACACTGGGAAAAAGACAGTCACTATAAAAGATGATGGTGGGGTAAGTGGATATCCATATGTAGAAGAATGAAACTAGATAGTTATCTCTTAACATATACAAAAATCAAATAAAAATGTATTACAGACTTAAGTCGAAGACCTCAAACTATGAAATTGCTACAATCAAACACTGGGGAAATTAGATATGACAACTTGAAAGAAAATCAGCAAAAATATAGAAAATCTCAACACCATCATCAGCCAATAGGATGTAATCAACATGTATAGAACACTTCACAAAACAAAAGCAGAATAAACATTATTTCAAGTGTTCATGGAACATTTACCAAGACAGACCACAACCTAGACCACAGAACGAACACCAATATTTAAAGCAAACTAATATATTTTGTTCTCTGGTCAAAATGGAAGCAAGCTAGAAATTAATAACAGAAAAACAATAAGAATATAACCAGTTAGAAGCCATACAACACTCTTGTAGATAATTCATAGACCAAAGAGGAAGTCTTAGGAAAATTTTTAAAGTATATTGAACTTAATGCAAATTAAAATACAACATATCAAAATTTATGAGACATAACTAAAGCAGGACTGAGAGGGGAATGTATGGGACTAAATGCTTATACGTGTTAGAAAAAAATGAAAACTCTCAAATCAATGATCTAAACTCCCACATTAAGAAATTAGAAAAAGAAGAGATAATAAACCCAAAGCAAGAGAAAGGAATAAAGAAAGAATTGAAAACAGAAATAACAATAGAGAAAATCAGTAAAACAAAAATCTAGCTCTCTTCAAAAGATCAGTTCGATTGATAGGCATCTATTAGTAGCAAAACTGACAAAGAAAAAAGAAATTCACAATTACCAATATCTGGAATTAAAAAGGAGATATCACTATAGGAGCGGTAGACATCAAAAGCATAATAAAAGACAGATTTTTCTATGCACATAAATTTTAAACTTAGATGAAAATGACTAATTCCTTCTAAAACACAAACTACCACCACTCAATCAATATGGAATAGATTACTTTAATAGCCCTATAACTATTAAAGAAGCTGAATTAACAATTTTTAAATTTCCCTAAAAACAATATCCAGGATCAGATGGTTTCACTTGGAAATTCTACCAAACATTTTTAAAAATTAGTATCAATTCTACATAATCTCTTCCAGAAAATAGAAGAGGAAGGAATGCCCACTAACACATTCATGAGGTCAATATTTTGAAAACTCCTGGTAACCACTAATTTGTTCTCAATTTCTATAATTTTGTCATTTCCAGGATATTATGCAAATAAAATTATACACTATGTAACCTTTTTGGAATTGGTTATTTTACTTAAAATAAATTCCTGGAGATTCATCCAAGTTGTTGCATGTATTAATAGTTCATTCCTTTTTACTGTTGAGTAGTATTTCATGGTATGGATGTACCACTATTTGTTTAACTTTGAATATTTGAGTTTCCAATTTTGGAGTCTTATGCTGCCATAACGTTTATATACAATCTTTTGTGTGCATGTAAATTTTCATTTGTTTGACAAAAATGCCTAGAAATGCAATTACTTGGTTGTATGGCAAGTATATGCTTATATTTTTAAGAAATTTCCAAACTGCTTTCTAAAGTGGCTGAACCATTATAAATTCTCACTAATGATGTATGAGGTAGTGTTTGTATGAATGCTTACCAACATTTGATGTGGTCATTATTTTTTATTTCAGCTCTTCTAAAAGATGTCTAGTGATATTTATCTTATTATAGTTTTAGTTTACATTTTTCTAATGACTAGTGATTGTGAATATCTTTTTATGTGCTTATTTTTCACTTGTATATTCTTTTCAGTGAAACATCTGTTCATATATTTTTCTAATTGAATTCTTTATTTTTTACTTTTGAGTTTTGAGAGTTCTTTATATATTCTATATATTAGTACTTTGTCAACTATACGGTTTGCAAATATTTCCCACTATGTCTGCAGTTTGTCTGTTTATCATTTGAACAGGGTTTTTAGCCTATTAAAAGTTTTTAACTTTAGTTAAGTCCAATTATCAAACTTTGCTGTCATGCTTTTTCTATCATGACTCAAAACTCTTTAGCAAGCCACAGGTACCAAAAAAAACTTTCTTTTATGTTTCCTTTAAAAAGGTTTATGGCTTTACATTTTACATTTAAAGCTATGATTTATTGGAGACAGTTTTTGGTATAATATGTAATGTTTACAACAAGGTACAATTTTTTTTTATCCTATAGGTGTCCAATTTCTCTAGCACCATTTGTTTAAAAGACAATTCTTTGTTCATTAAATTGTTTTCAGTTGCATACATAAGTATTGCATTTTTTAAGTAATTATAAATCAAATTATGGTATTGTATTTGAATTTCAGTTTCCACATCTTTTTGCTAGTATAGAAATACAATTGATTTTCCTATGTTATCCTGTGGCTGCTGAAGTCACTTTTTAGTTGTAGAGTTTTTGTTTGTTTTAGATTCTTAGAATTTTATATGAAGACAGTGATATCATTTGCAAATTTAAAGAATTTTATTTATTTATAAGGAAATTTAAAAATATATCTTTATTTTTTTTCCTTTTCTTACATTATACAGCTGGACAGGCTCTCATTACTTTGTTAAATAAGAGTAGTAAGAGTGAATATACCTGTATGTCTATTATCACTGAGTATGCTATTTGTTGTGCTGTGTTACTTTTGTGTTGACATTCTTAATCAAATTGAGGAAATTTTCCTTACTGCTAGTTTTCTGAGAGTTTTTGTCATAAATGAGTATTAGATTTTATCAAGTGCTTTTTCTGCATTAATTGATATTGTGAAAGAAAAATATCTGGGGTCTCCAAAATCACTAAGAAAAAATCAAGCTGAAAACTGCTTAGGGCAAACTTGCCTCTCAGTCTATTCAAAGTCATCCTTCTGCCCTCTGAGGTAAATGCATATGTGATTGCCTGCATTGGAAAGGCTAATCAGAAACAAAAGAATGCAACTGTTTGTGTATCACCTATCTGTAAC
The DNA here is from genome assembly GCA_963574635.1 of Cheracebus regulus. Taxonomy (NCBI): domain Eukaryota; kingdom Metazoa; phylum Chordata; class Mammalia; order Primates; family Pitheciidae; genus Cheracebus; species Cheracebus regulus. The sequence continues at coordinate 23,109 of CAUYQU010025459.1, read as the reverse complement.
TTGAAAGCTCCCTCCCAACTTGGAGTCTTCCTGCCTTTGCTTCAAGTTGTCCTGCCTTTCCATACTAAACCCATGTACTTTTTACATATGTTAATTGATGTCTCATGTCTCTCTAAAATGTATAAAACCAACCATTGGGCACATGTCATCAGGACTCCTTGAGGCTTTATCACAGGCACGTCCTCAACTTTGGCAAAATAAACTTTCTAAATTAACAGACCTGTCTCAGATTTTCTGGGTTCACATTTTGGTGACCACAGGGAAATCCTGAGTGTAGATGCCCCTGAAAAATTTCCTGTTGGTGCCTGGTGCTAGCATGAGCTAACTTTATGGCTCAAACCAATAGGACAATTTGTTGAGGTCTGAGAGCACCACCTCCAGAGAAGCCTTGATCTCCCAAAATTTGGTCAAGATCTGAAGTTTAGTTTGCTGTACCACTCCTCTTTTTATGGAGTTTTACTTGCTTCCAACAGAGAAGATGACTTGTTTTCCTGCTTCTAGGATGCTAGAGCAGTCTACAGCCTGAGACTCTTTACTAGGTAAGAAACTGGTTTGAGATTCTGCCTTGCAAATTCTTTTTAAATGACTAAAGTTAGCATTTAAAAACCAGCTGGTGTTAATTTCTGCTTACACTTAGAGTGCTCGGAAATCTTATAATTTGTGTGATCATTATTAGTTTTGCTTACTGATTTGTTGTTTCTGTCTTAGTCAAATCCGAAGGGGAATCCTAAATTATGGGAAATGAGGCCTCTGAAGTGGGAGGAAAATGGCCAGCAAAAGAAAAAAAAAAAAGAGAAAAAAAAGACTTTTGATTTAAACTACTAAAGGGACTTTATTTACATAACAAGGCCATCTTTTTGTTAGGCAGGGCAAACTGAAAGGGCAATGCTGCACAATTGAAATAGCAGCATTTTGTCCCGGCTGAAATATGGTAATAAGATATTTAAAAAATTTCAAAGGCATTCAGTGGTTAATATTCAGCTTAATCATAAGACTAACATTTAAGGGGTGTGTGTGTGTGTGTGTGTGTGTGTGTGTGTGTGTGTGTGTGTGTGTGTGTGTGTGTGTGCATGTTTGTATTTGAAAGGCCTTCATGTTTTTGTTTTTTGTTTATTTTTCTCTCCTAAGACCTTGTCTCTTTTTTTAGAAAAAGTTTTATTTTCTCTTTTACTTTTCAGTTGACTGAATTCTGTTTTAACCTGAAGTTTTGACTAAAGTAGTTATTGCAACAGAGGCTACTTGAGTTTTTAAGAAAGAGTGTAGTTTAATTTCATGTTTAACTTGGCTCGAAGAAAAATAAGAGCACTTAAATCAGATACTAAGATAAAAAGACTAGTCAAATGCATTTTCAGGTTTATGTAACTTAAGTAAAATCCTTAATAAATAAGCTGTATTTTTTAAATTATTGGTAAAGTGATATTAGAAATGTCTTAAGAATTGCCAGCATACGTTTTTGTTTGCATTTATTAATCAAGCTATTTCATACTTATCCCTACCAAAACTATAAGGTGTCAACATTTGCATAAGGATTACAAAACTATAAACCCAGCCAAAAACAAAATGATCTTTCTTTGGGTAATTTTTAATAAATAAGACATCAATAGGGGTTTAATGAAATAGCTGCATATTGAATTTAGTAAGATTATCATAATTTATAATCCTGTGGCTTTAGGCAATCTAGGGCACAGACAATAAGGAGGTTTGTTTTGGGAAAGGACTGTTATCATCTTTGTTTCAAAGCTAAACTATAAACTAAGTCCCTCCCAAAGTTAGTCTGGCCTATGCCCATGAATGAAGAAGAATAGCTTGGAGGTTAAGAGCAAGATGGAATCATTTAGATCAAATCATTTCTCACTGTCTCAGTTATAATTTTGCAATGTCAGTTTCATAACTTTACATCATGACTATCACAATTTTCATAAACTAGGTAAAAAATTAAAATAATTAGGTAAATGCAATGGGATAAATACGTGTAGACAAATGGGTAATAATTTAGAATGTAAAGTTATATTAAATCAAATAGTAGATATTTCATTATTTGGGAAATTTTCAGTAAATATATATTGTAGAAAAACATTCTTGCTAAATAAAAAAAAGTGTGTCCTTTTAAAAAAGCGAACAAGTTTTATCTAATTCAAAACTTATTTAAAGGTTATGTATAAAATGAGGCAAACGAAACCAAGAAATAAAAAAGATGTAAAGAAATTTACAAAAATAAAGGGTTATTTTTAAGATAAAAAGACTAAAAGAGAAATAAGTTTATATAAGAAAGAATCTCGTATGGTAAATTTAATCCTAAAATACAATAACTGGTTGTTTAAAAAGGAGGATTGTTTAGGACAAACCAGAAAGTCTTATTATGTCACGAATGGTTGGTATGTCACAATAAGAGGATTTATATTTTAAAAATATTATATAATCAAGTTGTCATATTATTATTACGTTTTGGTTTGCTTAGGCAAAAAAAGCAAATAAAAAATTTTAATTATGTTTATTACATCCATGTATCTTCCTATATGTGCTTGTAAAGTCCTGTAACATTGAGTTGCAGGGCTTTAACTCCTCAGTCTAAAAAGGACACCAAGTACTGCTGAATCTTAAACACTGACAGCAAATAAAGCCTCATCGTCAGGACTGTAGAAAATGACAATCAAAATAAACGGCATTCCTGAGACACACGGCAAGCAATTAAAGCTATTCCACTCTTCAAGACCCAGGGACTATCATGGAAGAGGTAGGCATGTAAGACTGTAAGGCCAGTTTTGAAAGACAAAATAAGTTTCTCTATAAATTAATCATTAATATCAAAGGCACACTGATGGAAAACCAGTGTGTGGAACCCTGTGTCAGATTTACAAGGTTTTCTTGAAGCATTAACCAACTCTTTTATAAAGGTTATAAAAGTTATAAAAGGCTTATGGAAGTTACATTTTATAATTAAGATTAAATTTTATAGATTGTTCACAAAATTTTGAAAAGTAAATGTAATTGGCTTTATGCTATTTTTATTAAAGCTTCTTGTTTAGAAAATTAAGTCTTCCTTCAAAGAATGGTTTTTATCTTTTTTAAAAATCCTTGAATTATCACTTTTGTTAAATAAATGACTTTACAATAACCTATAATCTTATTTTGTAATATCAAGTATTTTAAACCTTTCATGTTTGACAAACTTTCTAAAATCAAATTATAAATTATGTCTTTTTCTAACCTAATTAATCCTTTAAGATATTAGGTTCCCTAATGTCCAAAATGACATAATTTGGCTTATTTGGTATAAAACTTATACAAAAAGCATTGTCAAATATCAAATGTCGTTTGGTTTTCTTTGGGCTGTATTTGTATAAGTATGTTATTAGTATGTGTTCCAAAATTATAGGAAACTTATAATTTTGATATAACTTAGTGTACATTATCAGTGAAAATCATAATTTTTATGTTAAAATTATCATGTGCCACAGAGGTAACAAATTTCCTTGTCAATTGTGTCATTTGACTATGGCTACCTTAAAACTTTTTTTTTTAATACACAAATAATAGTTGTTTTGGTCCTCTTTAGAAGATGGATTTCTAATCATTTATAAAACTCTGACAGGTGCTCTTAAATGCAGGTTTCTGATGACTTTGGAGATTGTGAGATCAGAATAGAGGAAAAACTTTCAGGACTCATAGAGGATTAAAATGTTTATGAGTATCAAGCAGAATAGGAATTAACTGAATAGACTGAACCAGTCTTTTTGACTTTTCCCTTAAAATATTTGCTGATACTTTGTTTTGTTTTTCAGAGTATTAAGATTTCTCTTTTGAGCTTTTGACAACTTTTAACAATTTGGTATACACCCATGAACAAACTTTGGAGCATATTTGTTTTTGTCTACCTGACTTCTTCAGAATTCGAAAACTATTAGTTTTTTATTGTTGTTGTTGCTTTTTCTTTTTATACATATTCTGCTTATATATCAAAAACTATTTGTGAATATTCTTACCTTATGACAATACGGTTATTTGCATAAGTGCAATAAGAATCTGTTTTCATTTGTAACAAGACACAAATGGATAAATTGATTAGTTTACCAAGGCTTTGACTGTAATGGTGTGCTTTCCTTTAAGAAATCAAACTTGATTTATGGAGCCAACAAAGCCCTTGGGAAATACTGGCCTCATATTTTGTGTACACAGTTCCTGTACAAAGTTTCTGTGGTAAATAAAGAATATCACGTTCTGATAGGTGCAGAAGCCCCAGGTTTATCTTGGAATCTCAGGAGAAGAGGAAATTCACCCAACTCGTAGGTATTTGATGGCACAAATTCATGGTTGGGATCAACTTTAAAAACGTTTTATCTGAGATTCCTCTTATGCAACAAAGTTCCATCAAAGCCAATTTAAAATCCTATGTGAAAAATATTTCTGTTGCACTGTATACAAATAATTACACCAAGTATGGTAAGGAAACCAGTCCTCCCATGATTTGTCTTTAGTATAATGGGAAACTGGAGAGGAAAAAAAAATTATTTCAAGACTAATACACCTGTTGCTAGATTTTAGTCTTGCCTATTTTTTTTTTCCAGTTTCAGTTATTTTCTACACTTTGGACCACATTCTAATTTTTCTTGGCTACAAGTCTTTAAAATAATGTTTTCCATTATTTTTCTTCTTTTTTCCCCCATTTTTCCTAATTTGGAGTCACTGAAAACTAAGCTGTGCTTTCGTAAAACCCTGCCAACTGAAGCCAGACAACTAAAACCTCAGAAGACAATAACAGCAACCTGTTTACATACATAAACCACTCTCATACCTGCCTATTAATGTATGGAATTCAGAGTAATTGAGCCTATGTTGATGTTTCCAGGATTGTTCTTTTGTTTGTTTTTGTTGTTTTCTCCCTTCCTCCCCACTATTTTCTTTTCACAGGACATAAGACTTCACAACCTACTAAAAATGAGCTTTTGGGACCTACCCATCTAGGAGTAAACTATCCTAGCCATGAGACAGCAGGTGAAATCTGACACCAGAGACTCATTTTCTTGTAAAATGCTTTCTCCAAAAGACTTTTTTTTTAAGTGGGAGATATGTAAAAGGAAAATATCTTGGGATCCCAAAATTACTAAGGAAAATTCAAGCTGAAAACAGGTTAGAAGAAACCTACCTCCCATTCTATCCAAAGTTATCCCTCTGCTCACTGAGATAAATGCATATCTGATTGCCTCCTTTGGAAAGGGTAATCAGAAACTAAAGAATACAACTATTTGTATCTCACCTATCTGTGACCTGGAAGATCCCTCCCCACTTGGAGTCTTCCTGCCTTTGCTTCAAGTTGTCCTGCCTTTCCAGACTGAACCAATGTACATTAATTGATGCCATAGGTCTCCCTAAAATATATAAAACCAAGTTGTGCCCCAATAAACTTGTGTACATGTCATCAGGACTTCCTGAGGTTTTGTCACAGGCACATCCTCAACCTTGGCAACATAAACTATTTAAATTAACTGAGACCTGCCTCAGATTTTCTGGGTTCATGATATAGTCAGATAATTTTTCTATATCCTGCTAATATAGTGAATTACAATGATTATTTCTTGCCAGAGGTATACCAATTTTACTACATGGTTTAGGACATCAACTTTTGGCCTTAATAAATGTTCCCATTTTAAGTTTGTTTTCAACTGAAATAAGTTCTACTCTCATCTTTCTTATTCCAATTCTCTTATTTTCTTTGGGTTTTACTGGTTTCTAGTTTGCTAACATTTTGACATGGATACATAGATCATTGATTTTTAATCTTCCTTTACATTTAATGCTGTGATTATTAAATATTTAATGCATGTAATATATTCCATGCTATGTTTTCTTATATATATATTTGACTCCCTTCAAGTATGGCTAAGGTGGTTCACACAACTTTGGTATGCCATGTTTTAATTACTATTCAGTTCAGTTTTTTTTTTTCTAATTTCCACTGTGATTGCTTATTTGACTCATGCATTATTTAAAAGTGTGCTCCCAACAACAAAATATAGAATCAACCTAAATGTCTATCAGTGGTAAACTCTGTAAAGCACCTGTGGTACATATACACCATGGAATACTGTGCAGCCATAAAAAGAATGAGATCATGTCCTTTGCAGTAACATGGATGGCACTGGTGACCATTTTCTTAAGTGAACCAATGCAAGAAAAGAAAACCAAATACTCCATGTTCTCATTTAAAAGTGAGAGCTAAACATTGAGTACACGCTGAATAAGAATGGAACAAAAGACACCAGGAGAAACTCAAGGGTGGAGGGGGGCAGGAGGGTGAGTATAAAAATGAAATCATCTTTGAAAAAATTATAACTGAGAAAATTATTACAGTGAAAGAAACCTAACCTAACTGAATCCATCTTGCTTCTAGCTCCAAGCTGTCTCTGTTCATTCCTAGGTGTAGGCTGAACTAACTTTGGGAGAAACTTAATTTATTATTTAGCTGTGAAACAAAGATAATAACAGCCCTTTCTCAAAACAAACCCCTTTCCTGCCTGGGAATTAGAGTGCCTTTGCAAGACTAACTAACTGGCCACAAGATTAGAAATTATGATTTAAGAGTCATGCAGCTGTGGGCTGAAAAATGTAAAACACCCCAAATTGCTCCTGGATATAGCATCACTGCAAAACCTAAAATCGGTGCTTTAGATATTTTGCAGGCCCTGCATTGTATGGGGGATCAGCTGGCACCATTCAGATTGATAAACTGACTTATTTTGTCTTGTGTCCCCACCCAGGAACTGACTCAGCACAAGAAGACACCTTCAGCTCACTATGATTTCTTCTCCAACTTGACCAATCAGAACTCCCAACTCACTGGCCCCCTACCCACCAAATTATCCTTAAAACCCCTAATTTCTGGGCTGGGCACAGTGGCTCACACCTGTAATCCCAGCACTTTGGGAGGCTAAGGCATGCAAATCACAAGATCAGGATATTGAGACCATCCTGGCCAAGGTGGTGAAATGCTGCCTCTACTAAAAATACAAAAATTAGCTGGGTGTGGGGCATGTGCCTGTAATCCCAGCTACTAGGGAGGCTGAGGCAGGAGAATCACTTGAACCAGGGAGTCAGAGGTTGCACTGAGCTGAGATTGTGCCACTGCACTCCAGCCTGGTGACAGAGCAAGACTCTGTCCCCATCCCCCCTCCCCCCAAAAAAAACAATTTCTGAATTCTCAGGGACACTGATTTGAGTAATAATAAAACTCTTGTCTCCCCCAACAGCCAGCTCTGTGTGAATTACTTTTTCTCTATTGCAATTCATTTGTCTTGATAAATTGGCTCTGTCTAGGCAGCAGGCAAGGTAAACCCATCTGGTAGTTACAAAAATACTACCTATCAGATACTATGCTTATTACCTGAATGATAAAATGATCTGCATACCAAACCCTGTGGCACATGATTTACCTATATAATAAACCTTCACATGTACCCCTGAACATAAAATTAAGGTTAAAAAATTTGTATCATAGTTGGAATTTTTGTTAAGTAGATTTTAGCTGCTCTTGTCAAAAAAAAGTAGTTATGTGAGATGCTGGATACATTAATTTACTTCACTACAGTAACCATTCTACTATCTGTATGTATCAAGTAAAGTCATGTTGTGTAAACCTCACATATACAGAATTAAATGTATTTTTTAATTAGAAATGACAAGGGGGATATTACCACTCACCCCACAGAAATACAACCATCAGAATATTATGAACACTTTTATACACATGAACTAGAAAATCTCAAAGAAATAAATAAGTTCCTGAACTCATAAACCCTCCCAAGACTTAACCAGGAAGAAACTAAATTCCTAAACAGACCAATAATAAGCACTAAAATTCAATCAGAAATAAATAGCCTGCCAACCAAAAAAAAAAAGGGCAGGACCAGACAGATTCACAGATGTATTATATCAGACGTGCAAAGAAGAGCTAGTACCATTTGAAATAGCTGAAACTATTTCAAAAGAAAATGAGGGTGAACTCCTCCCTCACTCATTCTGTGAGGCCAGCATCATTCTGATACCAAAATCTGGCAGAGATACAACAACAACAACAAAAACTTCAGGCCAATATCCTTGATGAGCATCATTGCAAAAATTCTCAACAAAATACTGGCAAACTGAGTCCAGCAACACATCAAAAAGCTTATCCACCACGATCAAGTAGGCTTCATCCCTGGGATGCAAGTTTGGCTCAATACACACAAATCAGTAAGTGTTATTCATCACATAAACAAAACTAAATACAAAAAGCACATGATTATCTCAATAGAAGCAAAAAGGCCTTAAATAAAATTCAAAATCCCTTCATGTGCAAGGTTTAGTACCTGGGTGATAGAATAATCTGCACAACAAATCCCCATGACACAAATTTGCCTATGTAACAAACCTGCACATGTATCCCAAACATAAATGATTTTTTAAAAATTAAAAATAAATAAAATGTAGTTTTATTAAATTCAAAAGAAAAAAAAGGACATGTATTCTACAATTTTCGGCAGTTTGGAATTTTATATTTATCTTTTGTTATTGATTTCAAGCTGTGGCCCCTTAAAGTTTGCTGAAAATTAATTACAGAAGCCAGATTGCCTCGTAAGAGAAAAAGCATGCAAATGTATTCAATGTGTATACACAGGAGCCTTCAGAATAAAGACCCAACCCAAAAATATATCCAGAGGTTTATATTATATCATCCTGAGATTATAGAAACAATGTGGGCTCAGAATGTGCCCCCAAATAAGTTTTAGTCACAAGGCAGGTTATATAAAGAAAGGAAGAATCTTGACTAGCAAAAGTAGTCTCATTTGGTAGATGAAGCATCCCTCAGAAAAAATAAATGGTACTTTTTCTTTTAGACTCTTAAGGTTGTCAAACTCTCAGTCTTTTCTAGATCTAGGAAAGGAATAGAAAAGACCTGGCTACATGAATGGAAATTCTCCACAGACACAAACTATTTTCCACAAAAGTCACCTTTGCAAGACCACTTCTCTTTGCTGCCTCTGCAGTAGACATTTCAAAATATATCAAAAAATATATTTTGGCGTAAAATTATTTAAATTCCTTCAAAACTAAAGAAAATTATGGTCAGATAATATATTCTATATGACTTTTAACTCTTTGAATTTGTTGAGACTTGCTTTATGGCCCAGGGTAGGGTGAATCTCAGTAACATTTTACATACACTTGGGAATAATTATACATCAGCTTGGGTGTAGAGCATTCTATACCTGTTTGCTAATCTTCTGTTTAAATCTATAATCTCCTTACTAATTCTCCTTACTATAGACTGCTCTATAAATTACTAAAAGGTATTTTAACATTTTCCTCTATTATTGTGGATTTGTCCTTTTTCTTTCTGTATTGCTATCAATTTTAGATTTCCTCTCAATATTTCTGTATATTCAAAGTATACCTACTTTAAGCAGTATTTAATTACTCAATTTTTAATGCAATATAAAAATTTTTGTCTAAGTGGGTTATGTAATTTACACTTATTATAATTAACAATATATTAGTGTTTAAATACGGCATATTACCACTTGTAGTACCTATTATTTGCCACTTTTTTCCTTTCTTTACTTATTTTGGATGAATCGAGTAACATTCATTATTTCATTTTCCCTTTTCATAATTTGTTAGTTATAAATTTACTTTTTTACTACTCTTAGTCATTATCCTAGATAGTACAATGTTTTTTCCATTTCTTAGATTCTAATATAAATCAGTCTTTTTAAAATTTTCTGTACAACATAAGAACTGCAGAATACTTACACTCCATTGACCTTTTCTTGACTTTTGTCCTTTTTGTGTATTGTTGTTGTACATGTATTTTAAACTTTGAAAAATATTATTTATTTTCATACAGAAAATTTTAATCTAGATTAGCTCTAATGTTTATCTTTTATGTTGCTCTTGATACAGTGCTGTACTTTCCTCTGTCATATTTTCCTGCTGCATGAAAGACTCACTTCAATATCTTTTTAGTAAAACCTGCTGACAATTTTCTGTGATTTTTTAAACTGAGAGTGCATTTATTCATCTTTCACAGTTGAAGAAGAGTTCTTCTGGGAATAAAACTCTAAGTTGGCAGTCATTTTCTTTTAACATTTTAAGAAAACATTCTATTTTTTTTCTGCTGGCTTTAATTTCTAGTAAGTAATCAGCTAGAATATTTTTGTTACAACTTTGAAGGTCACATGACTTTTTTCCTCTAGCTATATTCTAGTTTTGCTCTTTGAGTTTTTTTTAACTCTTTAAATAATTATTATTATTATATATAAAATCTGGGGTGCATGTGCAGAATGTGCAGATTAGTTACATAGGTATACATGTTCCATGGTGGCTTGCTGCACCCATCAACCCGTCTTCTACATTAGGTATTTCTCATGCTATCCCACCCCTACACCCCTACACCTGACAGGCCCCAGTGTATGATGTTCCCCTCCCTGTGACCATTTGTTCTCATTGTTCAACTCCCACTTATGATTGAGAACATGTAGTGTTTGGTTTTCTGTTTCCATGTTAGTTTGCTGAGAATGATGGTTTCCAGCTTCATCCCTGTCCCCACAAGGGACATAAACTCATCTTTTCTTATGGGTGCATAGAATTCCATGGTGTGTATGTGCCACATTTTCTTTATCCATTCTATTATTGATGGGCATTTGGGTTGGTTCCAAGTCTTCGCTATTGTGAACAGTGCTGAAATAAATGTACATGTGATTGTGTCTTTATAGTAGAATAATTTATAATCTTTTGGGTATATACTCAGTGATGGGATTGTTGGGTCAGATGGTATTTCTGGTTCTAGATCCTTGAGATATCACCACACTACCTTGCGCAATGGTTGAACTAATTTACACTCCCAACACCAGTGTAAAAATGTTCCTATTTCTCCACATCCTCTCCAGCATGTGTTGTTTTCTGACTTTTTAATAATCGCCATTCTAACTGGTGTGAGATGGTATCTCATTGTGGTTTTGATTTGTGTTACCCTAATGACCAGTGATGATGAGCTTTTTTTAATATGTTTGTTGGCAGAATAAATTTCGCCTTTTCAGAAGTGTCTGATCATATCCTTTGCCCACTTTTTGATGAGGTTGTTTTTTTTCTTCTAAATTTGTTTAAGTTTTTTGTAGATTCTGGATATTAGTCTTTTGTCAGATTAACAGATTGCAAAATTTTCTCCCATTCTGTAGGTTTTCTGTTCACTCTGATAGTTTCTCTTGCTGTGCAGAAGCTCCTTAGTTTAATAAGGTCCCATTTGTCAATTTTAGCTTTTGTTGCCATTGCTTTTGGTCTTTTAGTCATGAAGTCTTTGCCCCTGCCTATGTCCTAAATGGCATTACATAGGTTTTTTTCTAGGGTTTTTATAGTTTTAGGTCTTATGTTTAAGTCTTTAATCCATCTTGAGTTAATTTTTGCATCAGGTGTAAGAAAAAGTTCATTTCAGTTTTCTGCATCTGGCTAGTCAGTTTTCCCTACAGCATTTACTAAATAGATAATCATTCCCCATTGCTTGTTTTTGTCAGGTTTGTCAAAGATCAGATGGTTGTAGATGTGTGGTGTTATTTCTGAGGCCTCTGTTCTGTTCCATTGGTTTATATATCTGTTTTGGTACCAGTACCATGTTGTTTTTGTTACTTTAGTTTTGTAGTACAGTTTGAAGTGAGGTAGTGTGATGCCCCCAGCTTTGTTCTTTTTACTTAGGATTGTCTTGGCTATACAGGCTTTTATTTGGTTCCATATGAAATTTAAAATAGTTTTTTCTAATTCTCTGAAAAAGTCAATGGTAGCTTGATAAGGACAGCATTGAATCTATGGATTACTTTGGGAAGTATGACGATTTTCACGATATTGATTCTTCCTATCCATGAGCATGGAATGTTTGTCCATTTATTTGTGTCCTCTTTTATTTCCTTGAGCAGTGGTTTCTAGTTATCCTTGAAGACGTCCTTCACATCCCTTATAAGTTGTATTTTTAAGTATTTTATTATTTTTGTAGCAATTATAAGTGGGAGTTGATTCATGATTTGGCTCTCTATTATTGGTGTATAGGAATGCTTGTGACTTTTACACATTGATTTTGTATCCTAGAACTTTGCTGAAAATACTTACCAGCTTAAGAAGATTTAGGGCTGAGACAAGGAGATTTTCTAAATATACAATTATGTCATCTCCAAACAGAGACAATTTGACTCCTTCTTCCTATTTGAATAAACTTTATTTCTTTCTCTTGTCTGATTGCCTGGCCAGAACTTCCTATACTATGTTGAATAAGAGTGGTGAGAGACGGTATCCTGGTCTTGTGCAAATTTTCCAAGATAATGCTTCCAGCTTTTGTCCATTCACTATGATATTGGCTGTGGGTTTGTCATAAAGAACTCATTATTTTGAGATACGTTCCATCAATACCTAGTTTATTGAGAACTTTAGCATGAAGTGGTGTTGAATTTTATTAAAGGCCTTTTCTGCATCAATTAAGATAATCATGTGTTTTTTGTCATTGGTCGTTTATGTGATGGACTACGTTTATTGATTTGCATATCTTGAACCAGCCTTGCATCCCAGGGATGAAGCCAACTTGATTGTAGTGGATAAGCTCTTTGATGAGCTGCTGGATTCAGTTTGCTAGTATTCTACTGAGGATTTTCTCATTGATACTCATCAGGGATATCGACCTGATTTTTTTTTTTTTTTTTGTCTCCAAGTTTTAGTATCAGCATGATGCTGGCCTTATAAAATGAGTTAGAAAGAATTCCCTCTTTGGAATAATTTCATATAGAATGGTAGCAGCTCATCTTTGTACCCCTAACAGAATTCAGCTGTGAATCCATCTATTCCAGGGGATTTTTTTTTTTTTTTGGTTGCTAGACTAATAATTATTGCCTCAAATTCAAAACTTGTTATTGGTCAATTCAAGGATTCGGCTTCTTTCTGGTTTAGTCTTTGGAGCGTATATGTGTCTATGAATTTATCCATTTCTTCCAGATCTTGTAGTTTATTTGTGTAGAGGTGTTTATAGTATTCTTCACAGGTAGTTTGTATTTCTGTGGGATCAGTGGTGTTATCACCCTTATAATTTTTCATTGTGTCTATTTTATTCTTCTCTCTTTTTTTTCTTTATTTTTCTGGCTAGTGGTCTATCTATTTTGTTAATCTTTTCACAAAACCACCTCATAAATTCATTGTTTTTTTTTTGAAGGGTTTTTTTGTTTCTCTATCTCCTTCAATTCAACACTGAATTTTAGTTATTTATAGTCTTTTGCTAGCTTTTGAATTTGTTTGCCCTTGCTTCTCTAGTGCTTTTAATTGTAATGTTAGGGTGTCAATTTTAGATCTTTCCCACTTTCTCCTGTGGGTATTTAGTGTTATAAATTTTCTTCTTAACACTATGATAGCTGTGTCCCTGAGATTCTGGTACATTGTCTCTTTTTTCTCATTGGTTTCAAAAAACTTCTTTGCTTCTGCCTTAATTTTATTATTTACTCAGTAGTCATTCAGAAGCAGGTTGTTCAGTTTCCATGTAGTTGTGCAATTCTCAGTAAGTTATTTAATCCCAAATTCTAATTTGATTGAACTGTGGTCTAAAAGACTTATGATTTCTGTTCTTTTGCATTTGCTGAGGAGTGTTTTACTTCCAGCTATGTGGTCAATTTTAGAATAAGTGTGATGTGGTGCTGAGAAGAATGTATATTCCATTGATTTGGGATGAAGAGTTCTGTAGATATCTATTAGGTCTGCTTGTTCCAGAGCTGAGTTTAAGTCCTGAATATCCTTGTTAATTTTCTGTCTCATTGATCTGTCTAATATTGACAGTGGGGTTTTAAAGCCTCCAACTATTGTGTGGGAGTCTACAACTCTTCGTAGGTCTCTAAGAACTTGCTTTATGAATCTGGTCACTCCTGTATTGGGAGCATATGTATTTAGGATAGTTAGGTCTTCTTGTTGCATTGATCCTTTTACTGTTATGTAATCTTTTTTTTTTTTTTTTGTCTCTTTTGATCTTTGTTGGTTTAAAGTCTATTTTTTCAGAGACAGAACTGCAACACTTGCTTTTTTTTTTCTTTTTTCTTTTTTGGCTTTCCATTCACTTGGTATATCTTCCTCCATGCCTTTATTTTGAGCCTATGAGTGTTTTTGCATGTGAAATTGGTCTACTGAATACAGCACTACTGCAGCTCTTATAAGGCAGGCCTGGTGGTGACAAAATATCTCAGCATTTGCTTGTCTGTAAAGGATATTATTTCTCCCTCGTATACGAAGCTTGTTTGACTGGATATAAAATTCTGGGTTCAAAATTCTTTTTTTTTTTTCAGAATGTTGAATATTGCCCCCAACTCTCTTCTGGCTTGTAGGATTTTTGCAGGGATATCCGCTGGTGGTCGGATGGGCTTCTCTTTGCGGGTAACCCAACCTTTCTCTGGCTGTCCTTAACACGTTTTTGTTTTTGTTTTTGTTTCCATTTCAACCTTGATGAATCTGACAATTATTTGTTTTGGGATTGTTCTTCTCAAGGAGTATCTTTGTGGTGTTCTCTGTATTTCCTAAATTTGAATGTTTGCCTATCTTGCTAGGTTGGGGAACTCCTCCTGGAGTCTTTGTTCGTTTCTTTCATTCTTTTTTCTCTAATCTTGTTTTCACACTTTGTTTCAGTAAGTTGCTCTTCAATCTCTGATATCCTTTCTTTTGCTTGATCGATTCATACTTGTGTATGTTTCACCAAGTTCTCTTGCTGTTTTTCAGCTCCATCAGGTCATTTATGTTATTCTTTAAACAGGTTATTCCAGTTAGCAATTGCTCTAACCTTTTTTCAAAGTTCTTAGCTTCCTTGCATTGGGTTAGAACACACTCTGTTAGCTCGGAAGACTTTGTTATTACCCACCTTCTGAAGCCTACTTCTGTCAATTTGTCAAACTCATTCTCCATGCAGTTTTGTACATTTGCTGGAGAGGAGTTGTGATCCTTTGGAGAAGAAAAGGCATTCTGGTTTGTTTTTTTTGTTTTGTTTTGTTTTAATTTTCAGCCCTTTTGTGCTGGTTTTTCCTCATCTTTGTAGTTGTATATACCTTTGGTTTTTGATGTTGGTAACCTTTAGATGAGGTTTTTGTGTGGATGTCTTTTTTTCTTGATGTTGATGCTATTCTTTTCTGTTTGTTACTTTTCCTTCTAACAGTCAGGCCCCTCTGCTGCAGGTCTGCTGGAATTTGCTGGAGGTCGACTCTAGACCCTGTTTGCCTAGGTATCACCAGTGAAGGCTGCAGAACAGCAAATACTGATGCCTGTTTCTTTCTCTGGAAGCTTTGTCCCAGACAGGCACCCCCCTGCCCCCGCAGATGCCAGCTGGAGCTCTCCTGTATGAGGTGTCTGTTGACCACTGATGGGAGATGTCTTTCAGTCAGGAGGCATAGGGGTCAGGAACCCACTTGAGGAGGCAGTCTGTCCCTTAATAGAGCTTGAACACTATGCTGTGAGATCTGCTGCTCTCTTCAGAGCTGGCAGGCAGTAACATTTAAATATGCTGAATCTATGCCCACAGTTGTCCCATCCCCCAGGTGCTCTGTCCCAGGGATATGGGAGTTTTATTTACAAACCCCTAACTGGGGCTGCTGCCTTTCTTTCAGAGATGCCCTGCCCAGAGAGGAGTAATCTTGAGAGGCAGTCTGGCTACAGAGGCTTTGCTGAGCTGCAGTTTGCTCCATCCAGTTTGAACTTTCTGGCAGCTTTGTTTATACTGTCAGGGGAAAACCGCCTACTTGAGCCTCAGTAATGGTGGATGCCCTTCTCCCCACCAACTCAAGCATTCTGGGTTGACTCCAGACTGCTGGGCTGGCAGCAAGAACTTCAAGACAGTGGATCTTAGCTTGCTTGGCTCTGTGGGAGTGGGATCTGCTGAGCGAGACTACTTGGCTCCCTGGCTTCAGCCCCCTTTCTAAGAGAGTAAATGGTTCTGTCACTCTGTCATTTTAGGTGCCACTGGGGTATGAAAAAAAACTCCTGCAGGTAGCTCCATTTCTGCCCAAATAGCTGCCCAGTTTTGTGCTTGAAACCCAGGGCCCTGGTGCTATAGACAACTGAGGAAATCTCTTGGTCTGCAGGTTGCAAAGACTGTGGGAAAAGTGTAGTATCTAGGCCAGAATGCACCATTTCTCTCAGCACAGTCCCTCACAGCTTCCCTTAGCTAGGGGAGGGAGCTCCCTGACCCCTTGCACTTCCAGGTAAGGCAATGCTCCCCCCACCACTGCTTCAGCTTGCCCTATGTGGGCTGTAACCACTGCTTAACCAGTCCCAATGAGATGAGCCAGGTACCTCAGTTGGAAATGCAGAAATCACTCATCTTCTGTGTGGGAGCTGCAGATCGGAGCTGTTCCTATTTGACCATCTTGCCAGCCACCTATTTTTGCTCTTTGTTTTTTTTATCAATTTTTTCATAGCATTAGTTGTTGTTGAAATTGGTATCACTCTTTGAAAGAGTAGTTGTATGTCTTTTAGAGGTATTAAGAAAGTCTTAGCCATTACTTCTTCGTATAATGCTTCTGCTCCTTTTTCACTCTCATCATCTTTTGGGAATCTATTTATACCTATATGATACAGGTTGGGTGTTTGTCTACTCTGAATCTCATGTTAAAATGGGACCTCCAGTGTTGGAGGTGGGCCTAGTGGGATGTGTTTGGATCATGGGAGAGAATCCTTCATGAGTGCCTTAGTGCTTTCCTTGTGGTAATGAGTGAGTTCTCATGCTATGAGTTTACATGAGATCTGCTTTTTAAAAACATCCTGATAGCTCCTCCCTCTCTCTCTTTCTCACTCTTGCCATGTGATGTGCCTGCTCCCTGCTTCACCTTCAACAAGGATTGTAAGCTTCCTGTGGATCTCACCAGAAGCAGTTGCCAACATCATGATTTCTGTATAGACTGCAGAGTTGTGTGTCAAAATAAGACTCTTTTCTTTATAAATTACCCAATCTCAGACATTCCTTTATAGAAAGGCAAATAGACTAATACACTATTCTAGACACACTGTTCCTTATACATCTCTTATTATCTCTAGTTACAACTTTTCTTTATCTATGCTTCTTTTTTAATTATATTTTAGATTCAGAGGGCACACGTGCAGGTTTGTTATAAGGGTATATTGTGTGAATCTGAGGTTTAGACTTCTATTGTTTTTATCACCCAAATAGTAAACACAGTACCCGATAGGAAGTCTTTAAGCCCTTGAGTCCTCATTCCCTCCTCCCTCTTTGAGTACCCAGTGTCTGTTGTTCCTATCTTCATGTTTATGTGTCTCCAAAGTTTAGCTCCCACTTATAAGAGAGAACATACAATATTTGTTTTTTCTGTTTCTCTGTTAGTTTGCTTAAGATAATGGCCTCAAGTTGCATTGATACTGCTGCAAAAAACATGATTTTGTTCTATATTATGGCTGCATAATATTCCACAATGTATATACACCAAATTTTTTTTAACCAAATCCACTGTTGATAGGCAGCTGGTTTGATCCCATGTCTTTGCTTTTATTTTCATTTGTTTATGTTATCTGTGATTTCTTTAAATGCTTTTTCATTTTTTTGTAGCAATCTCTCACCTTCTTAGTTAGATCTATTTCTAGGCATTTTCTTTTTTGTGGCTATTATAAATGAAATTGCATTTTTCATTCTGCCCTCAGCTTGAATATTATTGGTGTGGAGAAATGCTACTGCTTTATGTGTGTTGATTTTGTATCCTGAAACTTTACTGAACTTGTTTATCAGGTCTATGAATCTTTCAGGAGTCTTTTAGACTTTCTAGCTATAAACTCATATTATCAGCAAAGAGAGATTATTTGACTTTTTCTTTTCCTATTTGGATGCTTTTTATTTCTTTCTCTTGTCAAATTGGTCTGCTAGCACTTCCAGTACTCTGCTGAATAAGAGCGGTGATAGTGGACACCCTTGTCTTTTTCCAGTTCTTAAAGAGAATACTTCCAGCTTTTGCCTGTTCAATATTATGTTGCCTGTGTGTTTGTTACAGATAGCTCTTCATGTTTTGAGTTATATTCCTTCACTGCCTAGTTTGTTGAATGCTTTTATCATGAAGGGATGCTGGATTTTAATGAAAGCTCTTTTCTGCATCTATTGAGATGATCACATAGGTTTTTGGTTTTTTTAAAATTCTGTTTATATGATAAATCAGATTTATTGATTTGTGTATGTTGAAACAAACTTGCCTTCCAGAAATAGAGATCACTTGCTTGTGAGCAATTAACTTTTTGGTGTGCTGCTGAATTTGGTTTCCTAGTATTTTGTTGAGGAATTTTGTGTCTGTGTTTATCAAGGGTATTGACCTCTAGTTTGTTGTTGTTGTTGTGTCTTTGCCAGATTTTGGTATCAGAATAATACTGATATTGTAGAATGAGTTAGGGAGAAATATTTTCTCTTTAATTTTTGGGAATAGTTTCAGTAGGAATCGTACCAACTCTTCCTTGTATATCTTTCATAATTTAGCTGTAAATCCATCTGGTCTCAGGCTGGTTTGGGGTGGTAGGTTTTTTCATTACTGAATCTAGTCTGGAAATTGTTATTGGTCTGTTCAGAGTTTCAAATTTTTTCTGATTCACTTTTGGGAGGTTGTGTTTTACCAGAAATTTATTCACTTCTTCTGAATTTTCTAGTTGGTGTGTGTAGAGTTGTTTATAATATTCTCTGAGCATCATTTGTATTTCTTTGAGATAGGTTCTGATGTTAACTTTGTCATTTCTGATTGTGCTTCTTTTGATCTCTAATTTTTTACTTTGTGCATTTAGCTAGTACTCTACTGATTTTATCCTTTCAGTTAATCAACTTTTTGTTTCATTGATCCATGGCATTTTTTTTTTCTCAATTTCCTTTCTTTCTGGCCTGCTGCCCTGATTTTAGTTATTTCTTTCCTTTTTCTATTTATTATTTATTTATTTATTTTAGCTTTGGGATGCTTGTTCTTGTTTTTCCAGTTGTTTTAAGTGCAATGTTAAATGGTTAATTTGATATCTTTCTATCTTCTGACTGTAGGCATTTAAGGCTATAAACTTTTCTGTTAACACTGCTTTTGCCACATCCCAGAGGTTTTTATATAATGTATCTCTATTGTCTTTCTCTTTTGTTATCGATTGTTTGTTTCTTATTGTTATACTTTACGTTCTGAGATACATGTGCAGAATGTGCAGGTTTATTACATAGGTATGCATGTGCCATGGTGGTTTGCTGCACCCATCACCCATCACCTACATTAGGCATTTCTCCTAATGCCATCCCTCCTCTAGGCGCCAACCCCCAATAAGCCCTGGTGTGTGATTTTCCTCTCCCTGTGTCCATGTGTTCTTATTTTTCAACTCACACTCATGAGTGAGAACATGCAGTGTTTGGTTTTCTGTTCTTGTGTTAGTTTGCTGAGAATGGTGGTTTCCAGCTTCACCAATGTCTTTGGAAAGAACATAAACTCATCCTTTTTTATGGCTGCATAGAATTCCACAGTGTATATGTGCCACATTTTCTTTATACAGTCTATCATTGATAGGCATTTGAGTTGGTTCCAAGTCTTTGCTATTGTGAACAGTGCTGCAATAAACATACAGTTGCATATGTCTTTGTAGAAGAATAATTTATAATCCTTTGGATATATACTCAGTGATGGGATTTCTGGGTTTAATGGTATTTATGGTTCTAGATCCTTGAGGAATTGCCACACTGTCTTCCACAATGGTTGAACTAATGTACACTCCCACCAACAGTGTAAAAGCATTCTTATTTCTCCACATTCTCTCCAGCATTTGTTGTTTCCTGACCTTTTAATGATTGCCATTCTAAATGGTGTGAGATGGCATCTCATTGTGGGTTTGATTCACATTTCTCTAATGACTAGTGATGATTAGCTTTTTTTCATGTTTGTTGGGTGCATAAATGTCTTCTTTTCGGCAGATTGTGTAGTGCTGAACCTACGGTTTTCTGAAGAAAAAAATGTCTTTTTTTGAGAACTGTCTGTTCACATCCTTCACCCATTTTTTGATGTAGTTTTTTTTATTATTAGCCTTTTGTCAGGTGGGTACGTTCCAAAAATTTTCTCTCATTCTGTAGGTTGTCTGTTCACTCTGATGGTAGTTTCTTTTGCTGTGCAGAAGCTCTTTAGTTTAATTAGATCTCATTTGTCGGTTTTGATTTTTGTTGCCATTGCTTTTGGTGTTTTAGTTATGAAGTCTTTACTCATGCCTCTGTCCTGAATGGTATTGCCTAGGTTTTCTTCTAGGGTTTTTATGATTTTAATTCTTATGTTTAAGTCATTCATCTATCTTGAGTTAATTTTTGTATAAAGTGTAAAGAATGGGTCAAGTTTCAGCTTTCTGCATAGGGCTAGCCAGTTTACTCAACACCATTTAGTAAATAGGGAATCGTTTCTTAGTTGCTTGTTTTTTTCAAGTTGGTCAAAGATCAAATGGTTGTAGATGTGTGGTGTTATTACTGAGGCCTCTGTTCTGTTCCACTAGTCTATATATCTGTTTTGGTACTGGTACCATGCTGTTTTTGTTACTGTAGCCTTGTAGTATAGTTTAAAGTCAGGTAATTTGATACCTCCAGCTTTGTTCTTTTTGCTTAAGATTGTCTTGGCAATGTGAGCTTGTTTTTTTGTTTTTTTGTTTTTGTTGTTGTTGTTGTTGTTATTCCATATAAAATTTAAAGTACATTTTTCTAATTATGTGAAAAAAGTCAATGGTAGCTTGATGGGGATAGTATTGAATCTCTAAACTACTTTGAGCGGTATGGCCATTTTTACCATATTAATTCTTCCTATCCATGAGCATGGAAAGTTTTTCCATTTGTTTGCATTCTCTCTTATTTCCTTGAGCAGTAGTTTGTAGCTCTCCTTGAAGAGGTGTGGGAGTTGATTAGAGTGGTAAAAGAAGCTATTGGGAAGAGGAAGGCCTTTTGAAAGTTCAGAAGGTTCTACAAAGCTTTCAGGGGAGAATAAGCTGAAGGCAGCTGTTCTCTTACCCTGAGGCAGAGGGAGAGAAGTAGGTGTAAGAAAATGTAGGGGAGTTTATCTAAATAGGCTTGTTTACTTTTGTTGTCTAGAAACCTACCTTTGATCATCCACCTGTGAGACTCTTTCCTGCAAGGAGGGACAATAATTTTAATTACCCACAGATTTTGTTGGCTCCAGGCTTTTGGCATTATTTCTGTATTGAATAAGAGCACGTGACTCCAGCTTATCGAAACTGCCCACTGTGCCAGCAGTCCCCTAGGTGGTCTACATTGCATACCTGTGTCTGAGTACTCCTTGCATCTATCACTCAGCCAGGGTCTGCAGGACAGACTCAGCAGCTGGTGCCCTTGTGAGTTGTGTTGCAACAGATCACAACAGAATCCTCAAAAATAAAGTGAAGAGACTGTGCAGTCAGTAAGTCATTGGTGCCCATTCAGGATTTCCAAATTTGGGGGAATTTTTAAGCTAGGGTTTCATCATGGGACAATAGTTAACAGTTCAATAGCAACAGTATATACAAGTATTGAAACAGCTGCTTAAAGCTAGTGGAGTCACAGTTTTGCAGGCTCAATTAAGGAACCTAATGCAAACTGTTGGTTCCTATAACCCATGGTTCCCAGAAGAAGGCACACTAGACATAAAGTGGTGAGAAATCTTAAACGACATCATGCACAAGGCCAAAGGGTCCCAGTAACATCTTTAATGTTATGGGCCTTAGTTATAGTTGCTGTGGCCCCACTCTACACAGAAGAGTGTAAAAAGGGAAGGGAGGAGAAACCATCACCTACCTCACTGTCTCCTCCTCCTCCCTGTGCCACACCATTACTGGGTAGAGATACCAAAGAGGAAACGGAGGTTTTTTTTTTTTTTAATTGCATTTTAGGTGTCGGGGTACATGTGAAGAACATGCAAGATTGTTGCATAGGTACACACATGGCAGTGTGATTTGCTGTCTTCCTCCCAATCACCTGTATCTGGCATTTCTCCCCATGCTATCTCTCCCCAACTCCCCACATGGTTGTAGATGTGTGGTGTTGCCTCTGAGGTCTCTGTTCTGTTCCATTGGTCTATATCTCTGTTTTAGTACCAGTACCACACTGTTTTGATTACTGTAGCCTTGTAGTATAGTTTGAAGTCTGGTACTGTGAGGCCTCCTGCTTTGTTCTTTTTGCTTAGAATTGTCTTGGCTATGTGGGCTCCCTTTTGGTTCCATATAAAGTTTAAGGTGGTTTTTTCCAGTTCTGTGAAGATGGTCATTGGTAGCTTGATGGGGATAGTGTTGAACCTGTAAATTACTTTGGGCAGTATGGCCATTTTCACGATATTGATTCTTCCTAACCATGAACATGGAATGTTTCTCCATCTATTCGTGTCCTCTCTTATGTCATTGAGCAGTGGTTTGTAGTTCTCCTTGAAGAGGTCCTTCTCGTTCCTTGTTAGTTGTATTCCTAGGTATTTATTCTCTTTGTAGCAATTGTGAATGGCAGTTCCTTCTTGATTT
Organism: Cheracebus regulus; assembly: GCA_963574635.1. Taxonomy (NCBI): domain Eukaryota; kingdom Metazoa; phylum Chordata; class Mammalia; order Primates; family Pitheciidae; genus Cheracebus; species Cheracebus regulus. The sequence continues at coordinate 603 of CAUYQU010025459.1, read as the reverse complement.
GGCTCTCTTTAAGTCTGTTATTGGTGTATAGGAATGCTTGTGATTTTTGCACATTGATTTCGTATGCTGAGACTTTGCTGAAGTTGCTTATTAGTTTAAGGAGATTTTGGGCTGAGACAATGGGGTCTTGTAAATATACAATCATGTCATCTGCAAATAGAGACAATTTGACTTCCTCCTTTCCTATTTGAATACACTTTATTTCTTTTTCTTGCCTGATTGCTCTGGCTAGAACTTCCAATACTAATATTGAATAGGAGTTGTGAGAGAGGGCATCCTTGTCTAGTGCCGGATTTCAAAGGGAATGCTTCCAGTTTTTGCCCATTCCGTATGATATTGGCTGTTAGTTTGTCGTAAATAGCTTTTATTATTTTGAGATACGTTCCATCAATACCTAGTTTATTGAGGGTTTTTAGCATAAAGGGTTGTTGAATTTTATCAAAGGCCTTCTCTGCATCAATTGAGATAATCATGTGGTTTTTGTCTTTGGTTTTGTTTATGTGGTGAATTACGTTTATATACTTGCGTATGTTGAACAGAACTTGGGCTTTTAGCTGGAGAACAGAGCATCTGCTGTTCCAGAGAGTCTGCTGGAGCTATTTG
>CAUYQU010025458.1:0-49926 GCA_963574635.1 Cheracebus regulus | reverse complement strand
CACAGAGCTGGGCCTTCCCGGGTTCAGCTGTGCTTTCTCCGTCCTCAGCGCTTCCAATTGCTGTTCTCCTTGTGGGGATGGGACCAGCCGAGCCCGACTAAAAGGGCAACCAGTCCCGTACACGCCGCACCGAGAAGCGCCTCGACGGCCAAAAGAATTGTGCTGGCGACCCGTGTGGCTCCTTCTCCGGGAATCTCCAGTCTGTGGGCATCAAAAATTCGTCTGCAATTGCGGCATCCACTCACTCTCTGCACTTTCACTGGGAGCTACAATCCTGAGCTGCTGCTACGTGGCCATCTTGGATCTCTCTCAGACTGGTGATGAAGTTTTTCTGTTTCTTAGTTTTCCTTGGGTGGACGCCCCTTCTCCACAGAGCCGGACCTTCCCGGGTTCGCTGTGCTTGCTGTGAGACTCTCAGTCTGCAGTGCTTCCAATTGCTGTTTTCCTTGTGGGGATGGGACCAGCCGAGCCCGTCCATCCCGTACACTCCGCACCGGGAAGCGCCGCGCTGGAGCGCCGGCAAAACAGCCACACCGGCCAAAAGAGTCGCACTGGCAACCTGTGTGGCTCCTCTGCCGGGCATCTCCCGGTCTGTGGGCAACAAAAATTCGTCAGAAAGTGCGGCGTCCACTCGTTCTCTGCGCTTTCACTGGGAGCTACATTCCTGAGCTGTTGCTAATCGGCCATCTTGGATCTCTCTGCCCTGTATGCCTATTTTTGTACCAGCAGTGCCATGCTGTTTTGGTGACTATGGCCTTATAGTATAGTTTGAAGTTGGGCAATGTGATGCCTCCAGTTTTATTCTTTTTGCTTAGTCTTGCTTTGGCTCTGTGGGCTTTTTTGATTCCATATGAATTTCAGGATTGTTTTTTTCTCGTTCTGTGAAGAATGATGGTGGTATTTTGGTGGGAATTGCATTGAATTTATAGACTGCTTTTGGCAGTATGGTCATTTTCATAATACTGAGACTACCATCCATGAGCATGGGATGTGTTTCCATTTGTTTGTGTTGTTTATGAATTCTTTCAGCAGTGTTTTGTAGCTGTCCTTGCAGAGGCCTTTTATATCCAGTAAGGCCAGTCTCACTCCCGCCTTGCCTCCCTAATCATGCTGAATTTATATCCAGGTAGCCTTCAAGCAGGGTTGAGATCTTGCCCCAGGCTACAAGCTTCCTGGCTGAGAAAGCAAGCAGTGCTTTCAGACCTTGCTTCTCCCCACCTACCCACATCTTTGGCTGTGGCTTCTGCACTCATATCTACACTTCCCATTCACCCCACCCCCAACACTGGATTCTACTCAGGAAAGTTCATGCTCAGTTGAAATTGTTACAAAGTTCATCTGGGAGCTTCCTTCAGCCTGGGGACCCTCCCAAATTCCTCTGGTTACCTTCCCTTCCCCAACGACTTCTGTGACATAAGGCAAATAATGGCTTCCCTGGACTTAAGCTGAAGGACTGGGAGTGTCTACAGGGCTCTTCCTATTGCTTCCTCTACTTATTTAGGTAACAACCCTAAAGCCCCCTAAATCTATTTCAGCTCTAGGTAAGGTTAAATTCTTCTCTGGTGACCTGGATTTTCAGGTTCTCCAGTGGGAATGTGTGTTTGGAGGCTATTTCCCCTCTCACACTTTGGAAACACAGATTTTTGGTGGTATCACAGCGTTTGCAGCAGCTTCTTTCGAAGAGTCTGTGAGTTCTATTTTCCAGGTATGTTCTTGCAGTGGTTCTTGAAGTAAACGTTCACAATGTGAGTCTTTGGATGCTGTTCTTTTTATCTAAGTGAGAGCTGCATGTTAGTCCTGTCGCCTATCTGCCTTTTGTTTCTCCTATCCTTTATTTAGTATATGATTTAAAGCTATGGATTTGCTTTTGTATACAGAGATGGCTGTATCTGTGAAATTTTAATGAATAGCCTTTTTACATTTAATATTGTCTATATAATCATTTTAGAATTAGAAATTGCAAGTCTTTAGTAAGAAAATTATAGAGTAAAATTCATAAATCTTGAGTTTTTAAAAAAGTAATATTTTGGAATAGGTGGGAATTAGGACAAGAACATAAGTGGTCTCTAGGTTTTAATGATACTTTTTTTAATTAAAAGAAAGGTTGAAGGGAGCCTTACATTAAGATTTTTTAAAAACTGAATTTTTATAGTCTACCTAAACAGACTTAATTTGCTAACTAGTGAAGATTAGATTTTGGTATGCTCTGCTATTAACTGTAAAATATTTTCTCTAGTGTGTTTTACTTTCTCTAATGTAAAATATAAGATGGTCTTTATGCATCTGAAATGTAATTTTTAACTTGTAGCCTGGTGACCTTAAAAATTCTTTTGTATAATCCCCCAAAAGAAATGCATTTTACATCACAACTTTGTGAACACATACACATACGCAAATTAAATAACAGTTTTACAAAAAACACTTACTTTACAAAATGCACTGATATACAGTTGAGCCTTAAACAAGAGTTGTTCTCTTCCTTATGATTTTCTAAAAAATATTTTTTCTCTAGCTTATTGTATGAACACAGTATACAATGTATATAACATACAAAATATACATTAATCACTTTTCTACGTTACCAGTAAGGCTTCTGGTCAACAGCAGGCTATTTGTAGTTAAGCCTTTGGTGAGTCAGAAGTTACACAGGGATTTTCAGCTTCTCAGGGAGGTCAGAATCCCTTAAAGGCAAGTTGTTTAAGGGTAAACTATATTTTTATTCTGTTCTATTTCATTTTATAATTTTTAAAAATGCTGTTGATCCAGTAGGATCAAGTAAGTATTTAATTGTATAAGATTCTTGGCTTACAAAACACTACTCTGGGCCTTGTTAACACTTAAATTTTTAAGCCTTATTCATTGGAACAGTACATGGTGTCACAAAATGTGTGGATTTTTTGTTTTACTGTGTTGTTAATATGTTTGATAATAGGCCTATTATCATCATTTAAATGGAGAATGGCATTATTAAGATTCTTTTTGTATTTTCAGAGAGAGTCTCTGATGCTTTTTAAGCAATAACAAAAATTGTTTAACGTGCTCTATTCTCTTACAATTCTAAGTTTCTAGAAGATGATCTTTTATTAGCACTGATAAACCTTGAACACAATAAAAGCACTGATTTTTTTTTCAATGTCCACAAATGTAGCATGTATCAGTTGAGGATTTTTCCTCTGGCTTCACACAGGATATTTCATTCTCTTCCCCAGTAACTTGAGAGCAGGACAGTAGAAGAGGGAAGAGACTTCAGTTACAATGGTGAGTAATCTTTGCTAAAAAGACCTGGGCTTTGAAGTTCTTATATCAAGTTTCACTTCACATGGCGAAGTGTCATTCTCTGAGACATGCTTTCAGATTTTGGATCAGGCCCAAATTCATGTTAGTTCTGAAATTTTTACTTCTCTCAGGGAGGGTCTGCCCTTGTTCATTGTACCTGAATCATTAATTTCATAAATGGTGACTTCCCTAACTCCAGTCAGGGCAAATATAAAGTCACTGACTCAGGTGGCTTCTCTCCACATTGGAGAGTATAAGACAAAATCCCCAAGATTTTTCATACTTGTCAGTAGGGCTCCTGGGGAGTGACTTGGGTTTAAGAGGCTCACCATTCCACAGTCATGTTTCTTTCCTTAGCTATAATTCTTTGAAGCACTGGGTTTTGTCCCTTTCTGGTTTGAATTGCTGCTGTGGATTTTTGTTGTTGTTGTTGTTGGAGGGAAAGACGTAGGGGTGCTGATTTGTACTTTCTTACTGTCTTTCAGTTCATTATGAATTGGCGTAGGGATATTCTGTAGAGCAGCATCATTTCACTTTTATCCAGGAAATTTCTATTAAATTTTGTAACCAGCCTTATGAAGTTATTCATATCTAACTTTATGTTAACTAGTTCTTTCCCATTCAATTACTCTGCTGAAATCTAGCTGTAGAATCTCTTACACATATCTAAATTGAAGGCTATAGCATTCTCATTTTAAGAAAAAAAAATCTTTAACCACAAATGTGATTCTCCTTTCAAAAAGAAAGTCAGCTTTGACTAAAAGAAAATCACAAACCCATTCAACCTATTTATAAGGAAACTTTTTATTCTAGTATTGTGTTCTATATATCTTCTTTTTGCTGGTAAGAGAGGTTAGAGGATACAGAGTACTTGTGACCTGATGAGCTAAACTAAGGTCTGTTTTATAACTATTTTCTGATGTAATGAAATTATTTTTGTTTTTCCACTATTCAATGTAAAGAAATAAGAACTATACTACTATTAAATTCATTTAATATAAATGCCTGTTTTTAGCCATCTGCACTGTAGACCTCTAAACACTTTTACAAAAGTCAAGAATTATGAAGTATATTTTCAGTGTTATTGTGGTAATTCATAAACCAAATAAATGTAGTTTTTGAATTTTTGATTTTCCTCCGCAAAGCTGTATTCTCATTTTCACCAGTACCAAAAAGTTGTTTTCAAAAAACTGTTAGTTTGTGTTTGAACAGCAGCTCTTTGTCTCTGCTGTGACGTGTTTAAAAGAAAAATTGCTTCTAAGGTCAAAAATCCTGCAACGCAATTCAAAACTGTTTATCCTTTAACAAGGAACCTGTAGAAAGAATGTGCTTTTGGACTGTTAATCTGAATTATTTTCTTCTTGCTACCCTGTATCTTACCTCCTCATCTCTTTATGCCCTTTTCCTTTTATCTGAGTTCTTCAATACCTATAATTTTCTGCTCCTTTTTCATGGTGGTCAGGTCATTCTGCACTCTACCAAGAATGCCAAATAGCATATAAACTTTTCTGTGACTTCAAAGGTAAATCATTTTGAGCAATATGCGCTTCCATGAGCATACAAATGATGGTTTTTTTCCACTCCTCAATTGTATTTCTATTGGCCCTATGTAAGTTTTGTTCTGTGTACTTATCTTCAAATAAGAAGATCCCTATAAAGATGTGGCATTCCAAAAAACTAGGGAAATAGTTGGTCATTGGCTCTGCTCGTTCTTCGGTTGGATGACAGTCAAAATTCCATTTCAGGCTTATTGCAGGTTAACATGTGCAGTTTCTAATTTAATTCCCAGTGTCTTCCAGGTCTTCATGTGGTTCAGCTAAATTTAGGTGAGATGAGCTTCAAATTCCACCTCCTAGATGTCTGATAATCCTAAGAGACTGTGCACAATTTACAATCCACAGCATTCCATAAAACCAGAACTCTTCCTATTTCCAGACTACTTACCTCTGCTTTAAACGTTCCAGGATGTAATGATCACCTCCAGTCTCTCCCTACTTCTTAGCTGGTGAGAGTTGAGAATACTTGCATCCACAAAGCTTCACTATCTGAATGGAGAACTCAGGCCACCTGTGTCAATGACTTAACTATTCATACTAGCACATTATTAAAGGAAGACAAGGATTTCAATAAACACATAATTTTATTGATTGCTTTAGTAAATTCCTACAAACCAGTTTATCAAAAAAAAAAAAAATCTAAGCAGCTTTCCCAGGAAATATTTTACTTATTAGGAATTATTCAAGATCCTAAGACCATTGTAATTGTCAGTCCTAAACTATTATGTTATGAACTTTACTCTATCCTAGCACATTTCCACCTTGAAATACCAGCCTTACGCCACTTAAGTCTGGATGATAACCTTTATAAAAATCCTGTGACCTCTATCTTCTATGACACTTCTAAGATGATCAAGGTATCATTGTGCTTTATTGCATTAGGTTTAATAAATTTAGTTCTGATTGGTCAACAGGTTTTCTGATAGTCTTCTGAAGAGTTGACATCTCCTAGGGATATATACTATCTCAATGAGCTCACTGGGTTTTAATATAGAGAAAAAATGGGAGAAGAAAACAGTATATAGACCTCCTCCATGAGCATGAGTAGAAGACTCACTTGTCTAATTTTCTAGCAATTTGTTCCTAGGTCCAAATCAGAAATTAGTAATTGAGGTAGAAACCTTCCATTATTTCATATAGATGAGGTTTGATGCGACAAAACACAGCTAGGCTAGGATAATAATTGTATTGTTATCAATCCAGACATTGGTAATATTGGTCGAGTTTCTCCAGGACTCTACAGTAGGTTGTCTACAAGAATTACATTTAGACTGTTTTCATTTTCACTACAGTTTCAGTTTAGCTATTTTAGAAGATGTTAGAAGATAATCCATGAAGGACTTCTAGGCAGATGTCATTTTAAACCAAAAGTGTGACCCTTTCCAAAGCAAAATATTTGCTACTACCATTCAAATTGGTCATTCGTTTTTTCCCCTTCTGTTTATTACACCAATATTTACTGTCTATCTACCCTGGGCCAACAACTGTGAGAGGCATGGAAGATTTTTATTCTTTATCTTCAGGGATAATATACTAGTCTATTCTGTGATAACTTTTATGTATCTATTCCTTATGTAAACATAGGTTTTCTCCCTAAGAAAAAAAAATTCCAAATTTAAAGTGGGATTAAATGTTAGTAACAAAAGGTATGTAAATTATATACAAATTATTTACACCAGGATCAAGAGTTCTTACCTCAAATTTAGAATTTTGAAAAGGAAGCATTTCAAACATAATGAAAAGACTTACTTCATTATGTTTTTCTTGAATAGTGTGATAAACAGTCATTTCTATAAATACTTGAGAAAACTTGAAATTTGTTCCAGGCTAGAAGTGAATACTAACCTGACTCCTCCATGTTGGAAGGCAGCCCCATTAAACAATTATAGTGGACTGGAGGTTTTTATATTTGTTGGGAATTATTTTCAAATAAATTCAATAATCATATCCTGAAATCCAGCTACACAAGGTCTATATTATGTGTATTACTGAAGTGAAAGTGACTTCTAAGAATTTTTAATATGTGTTATTTTCCCAACATAACTTATGGTTGACCAGTTTCCAAAGTTTATATTAATAGTCTAGGTATACTATTAACTAATGGCTAATAAAAAAAAAAATGAAAAGGTCATGTTAGGCCTGATTGAGACCTAACATGACTGCAGTAAAACAGAATTTATGAAGATATGATGGTTGATCTCACCAGTGTGCAATGACCTTGTGTCTTAATTTTTCCAGGACAACCTTTACACCAAATGTTTTGTCTTATCATTCCATAAGAACTATTCAAAATACTTAAGTTAACTTCAGGTCAAAAATTATGGTCCAGTTTTCTCCTTGGTATAGTTTCCATGAAGAACTACATTCACCATACAGAACTACATCTCTCATACAATAAATTCATTAAAATTCCACAGAAAGTTTTATAATTGATTGTATTCAGCTATGCTTGGTATGAATATTGCTGGTAGTGCTGAATAGTATGAATGCATTTGTATCTTTCCTTGAGTGAAAGCTTTTAAAAGGAAGAGTAGAAAGGACACATATGAGTGCTGGGTGCATGTAGGGTATGTGAATTAGTATTAGAGAATATTAATGAAGATAGGAGAGGTCCCAGATAAAGAGATTAAAAAATAAAAATTCGTATTTTGTTTTCTCAGCATTTGCCTGGATTTGGCCCTACATGCAATGGCTTTTCAGCTCATGCCCAGTAAGAATTACGTGTGAGTTATATTCACAGTTTGATTCCATTAACTATGCTCATCAATAGCTATTAAATGGAAAATAGCTCTCCATTTAATTTAGCTAGTTGCTCTCCTTTCCCTGACTATAGGGGAAAAATGTATGTTCATGAAAATCTAATACCAAAGTGATTTTGAGGAAAGGAAGGTATTGTTTCCACCCCCAGAAATTATGCAAATTCTATCCTGGCCTTCGGGATATTCACTGAGGCCAAGTACCACAAGTAAAATTCTGGTCTTTGTACACCCAGCATAAAAAGCCTCTGTAAGCTGGCCGATTCTAAGCCATCTTGACAATATTAAGGTTCAGAACAATTTGCTGAAAATAAGCCTGAGGATTTCTTAACAACCCAATTTCTGCAATCTGACCTGGAGCTAAATCTGAAATTCCCAGTCTATCTCAGCATCAAACTATCCTTTGAAATGAAGAGACAACAGGAGTTGACACCTTTTCAGTTTATATCATCTATATACATGTCTGAACAGAAGGCAGAAATTCATGAGCCATCATTAGACACTAGAGGAGGTTATAAAATTCCCATTGGCAAAGAATCTATGTGGAATGAAGTAAAGTCTGCCTTGAGGCAGGGAATGCCCCTCAAAAAGTCCTCTCCACCCTGAGAAACTTCATGACCCAATAGTGAACTCACATCAGATGCAAGTAGACATGAATGAATTGTGCTACCCATGGCCATGAACACTTCTATGAAGGATCTTGTATTTGTGCTTGTATTTAATAGAACTGCAAAAATCATAATCAAAACAGAGGACAACATGAATCCGTTTCCTTCCCACTACCCTGAAGAATGGCAATGATGCAGAAGGGAAAAAATGGAAAAAGGCTAGAAACAAAGGAAGTAATTGGTCAGGAAAGGAACAGTGACCGAATGGATAAGGAAGAGATTTATACAAAACACTTAAAAATTAACCCACAAAAAAATTAACCCACAAAAGGACATGCGATACACAAATTTTATCAGTGTGTCTATTCTACAGAAATGTGGCTGTGGGCCAACCAAGGATAATGAAGTCCCAGAATCTAAGATAAGGCACATACTTAATATGGTGTAGCAAGAGACGATATATGTTATCTACCCCTAAAAATCTTCAAAAGTATAGAATCAAGCTTTTGGTATGCTGATGTTGGTGTAAGTCAGTTTGAGACCTCTCAAAAAAAGAAATTCCTGGAAGCAGAAGGCAGAGATTGGTCATGAAAGAGGTGGAGGAATTTTATTAGCCAGAGAAAAGGCTTTCTGCAACTTGGAACTCCCTTCAGGTTAAACTTCCATGCCAACGACTTATTCATGCCAAGAGCTTTTCAAAGAAGTCTGCAAGTGAAATAAAAACACCTGTCATGACTTTGGGTGAACACTTCTGGACATTTGGCAAAAGGAGATCTCCTTGCTCTGTAGTGTAGAATACAACCAGTTACACACTGTAATTATCAAGTAATCTGTAGTGTAGAATATCTAGTCCATGTATACTCTCCTTCCAAAAGCTGTGTCTGGCCTGGAACCTAAATTGTCTCATTAAATTCTGGAGCCTGAAGCCATTCTCTATCTTTAAGAGCATGAGAGCACGTTTTCTATTTGTATGACCTAGTTGGGAAGGCTGACTACAACAAACTGCACAGCATCAGCTCCCAACAACAGCTCACACTTCCAACCCCTGTGCTTTTCACAAAGGGATGGTCCCATATGGGAAGCCACAGAGACCCCTAGTGAAGTCCACGTAAGAGACTACCAGGCCCTCCCTAGGAAAACTCAAGAAGTAAGTAATAAGAAAGAGGTTTACTCTTTCTTCAACTACCATGAGAAAACAACTACCTTAGTCAATCATTGCCAAAGTGATATGGCCCAATGAACCTGGGCAGCTTCCATTACTCCAGACCATCAAACCTCCTTCCCCCTGGATTACCATAAAATTCAAGCCCACTGGCCACAATTCCCTAAGTAAGTTAATCAGCTTGCCTGTTCTTGGATTTCCTCAGTTTTTAAAATGCTTATTTGTTTTATACATTCCATATTCTAGGTAAGCTTTCATTTGATGAAAGTTTTCTACAGCTTTATTAGTTAGGGCAATTAACTGCAAATAACAGAAACTGTCTTCATACATTTTGTACTGCTGTAACAGAATACCTGAGAAAATAAATTTCTGCAAGAATGGCATGAGGCCTCTCATGAAAGCAAAGCTCCCTTGATTCAAACACCTCCTACTAGGCCGCGTCTCCCAATATTGCCATATTGTAAATCAAACTTCAACTTAAGTTTCAGAGGGGACACATTCAAACCATAGAAGAAATCTACTAAAAAAAACTTTTATGGAATTTAGCAGAAGAATCCAGTTCATAGAATCTTGCAGGAAAATCAGGAATGGAAGGTGCACAGCCAGGGGCAACATCTAATATCACAGCTCAGAGATACTCTGATGAAGATACCTGCAATGGAATGAATGTTTTTGTTCTTCTCCAAATTTATGTTGAGATCCTAAACCCTAATGTGATGGTATTAGAAAATGGAGCCTTAGAGAAGTAATTAGGTGGGTGGGGCTCTGATGAATGAAATTAGTGCCCTTGTAAAAGAGCCTCCAAGCTCTCCTATTCTCTTTGTACCATGTAAGAAGAAAATGAAAAGACAGTAGTCTGCAACTCAGAAGAGGGCCCTTACCAGAACCTGACCATGTTGGTACCCTAATCTTGGACTTCTAGCCTACAAAATTACGAAAAATAAATTTCAGCTGTTTATAAGCTATCAAGACTATGATACTTTTAAAATTATCTCAATATTGACCACAAACCAATGAAATGGATACTATTATGATCCTTATTTTATAGATAATTAAACTAAGGCTTAGAGAGGCTAAATCACTTGTACAAGGTTGTAAAACTAGCACATAGTGGAGCTGTGACTTAATATCCAACAGAACATAATCTCGGAGAGAATATGATGGCTTCAAGTTTTTACTCTTTGTGGGAGAGGTGTCTGTAAATTATCCGAGTGAACACTTGTACTTGGAGTCAGATAAACAAGTCTGACTGTGAGCAGAGTTCAAGAGAAGAAGTAATAGGTAACTAGAATAAAATCTTTGAAGAATATCAGAAAAACCCCTTAGGAATTTTAAACTTACACTAGCCTCTGATCCTATTTTTATCATTAATAAGCTGTGACACTGGTAGGTAAATGAGAATAATGAACAATACATATGATTTTCAAGGACCTTTCCTTTGACGATTTATAAGATTCACCAGAAATAGTTAACATGTCAAAAATGAAAAAGAATTAGTTTTTTAGAAAGAAAAATCAGAGAGAAACATATCCAAACGTCAAGAATTCTTAAAATTTCCCAATCACCCAACAATATTGTGATTTACACAAGGGAATGAATTGAGAAAATCAACAAGCAACATAAACTTTATCACAACTAACATGTTTTGTCCCAGCCTTCAAAATTGATTTTGATGATTTTTAAATATCTTGTATGTAGTATTGGAGATGAAATTCAGCCAAATCCATTTAGTCAATTGGAAAAATAACTACAGGGTTTTCAGTCACTAAAGGATGCAGGTTTAGTCATTTGGGAAGGTGATTACAAGGTTTCAACATGTCTGTAAGGGTCTATGATCCACTCTGTCTCCTAGCCAGGTTAAATAAAGGTCATCATGTATAGAAGCTTGTCGGTGAAGTAAGAGGAATAACTTGAAGTAGGAGGGAAAAAACTGGAGGAACCTGAGATGAAGAGTTGGAGAGATGATCTCTTTCAGCCCTAAGGGATGAATCTAAGATTTTATGGTACCTGAAGCTTTATTGTGGTATAATTTACACATCATAAAATTCACCCATTGTAACTGTATACTTTTTTCAGTAAATTTATGGTTTTAGAACATTTTCATCATCTCAAAAAGTTCCCTCAGCCCATATGCAGTAAATTTCTGCTACCATCCCTAATGCCAAGCAACTATTGCTTTGATTTTAGTCTTTCTCTGAACATAATTTTTTGAGATTCATTCAGGTACAGCATATATCAAAGAGTTTCTTCTTATTTATTGCTGAAAAGTATTCCCTTGTACGGCTATATCACATTTTGTTTATCCATTCACTAGTTGATGGACAGTTAGAATGTTTCCAGTTTTGGCTATTGGGAATAACATTGCTGTGAACATTGATTTTCTGAGCCCTTGTATAGACGTATATTTATTTTCATTTCTCTTGGGTAGAATTTGGTGGAATTGCTGTATCATATGATTCTGTTATTCTAAAAGCAAAATCTAAATTGAAAAGTGATCAAAGAAAAGCTATTTCAGAAATATTAAATGAAAAAATACAAAGTAGCCAAATTCCTGTCCTAAACTGTCATATCATTTCAGGAAAGACCATTATTTTTGTTTTCAGTTCTTCTCGCACAGATGGTCAGCCCAGCAGAACTACTCCACATCTCATTGTAGATCCTTCTGTTTATCCTTTAAGGATAGCCTATTCTTTGCCACTTAGAAACAAAAGAAAGCAAGAAGGCCGAACTCCTCACCTCTGCCTCTTCTTTTCCTGACCCACTTTCCCACCAGGGATGGCTTCATAGAATTTAGACTTATATTCTAAATCAACAGGACACTGGTCAGCCCTTTATGAATTTGGAAAGAATTTTTAAAAACTGCACAAGAACTTATCTGGAAGTTCTGACTTTCTTGCTGTTTTCTGTGCTTACCTTTGTCCCTTAAATATCCATATTTTCTGGGGAATCTATTGCCTGACTCCTTCTATTTCCCCCAAATGGTCTTATTTAGCATTCTTTGCATATCCAAGACTTGCAAATCTTTATTTTCTGACTACTCATCTTATTCCAAGACATTTGCAGCTTCCTTTTTAATATTCTACTCAGTCACCTACTGTAACTCACCATTTTAAGAACTGAATTCCTCATCTTCATCCATAGACCTGCTTTCTTTACTTGATTCCTTGTTTCAGGAATTGAGATCATTTTCCACCCCAGTCTGCTGCATAAAAGTCATCCTTAACTCTTACTCCTCCCTTTAATCTTTCCCGACATATAATCAAATGCTACTTCTGTGGATTCCACCTTCTAAAGATTGTGTTTGACCCTTACCTCCTTTCCCAATGCGCATGCCTCAGTTGTGGCCTTCTCATTTCTTCCCTGGATCACCCATTCGCCCTGCCTGCAGTTTGTTTTCTTCATCCTCTGTATTGCCTCCAGGGTCACTTTCATAAAATGAACGTTCATAAAATGAAAGTCTCATCATGTATCTACTCAGTTTAAAAACCATCAGGGGTACCCAATCACATTTAGAAAAACAGTCAGCATTTTAAACATGATTTCTATGTTTTGTGTGATCCGGCCACTGCCTATCTCTTTCATTTTATATTCTGCCACTCTGGAGAATCTACCTAATAAAGAAAATCAGATGAAGAGTAATTCCTCAAAAATCAAATGCTTACTTCTCACATTGTGTTCTTATCTCTGCACATGCAGTTCTTTCTGCTTAGTGTATTCATCTTTGCCTTTTACTCATCTTCGTGTTGCTAATTAAACTCCAGGAGGCCTCATTTGACTCTCCGAATATCTTAGAGGCCTTTACTTTATGCTTCTAATAGTTTTCCTTATAATGACAATCACCATGTGTTGTGATTTTGCTTAGTTGTGCGCCTCCCCATACTTGAGTGTGAATTTATATAAGGGCATAAACAGTATTATAACAGAATGTTAAGAGTACAGTTTCCAAGGTTTGAATCTTGGCTTTGCCTTTTACTACCTCCATAATCTGGGCAAGTTTTTTAAACTCTGTGTGTCAATTTTCTCATTAGAAAAATACGGAAAATAATAGTGTCTACCTCATCATATTACTGGAAAATTGAAATTAGTTAATTCATCTAAGATACTCTGAAGGTTGGATTCTTCTTCATCAATATCAGCATCATCATACTAGAAGAAATGAATAAACTATTAATAGCAATCTCAAGACAGTAATGACTAATAGAAGAGAATGTAATTTTTCCTTTCCCCTTCCCTAAGACTACAAAGACAGAAATACATAGAGCCAATGAACTTTTGATGAATACCATCCATTAACAAGGGTGATACAGTGTCCAAGGGCAAGGGAACAGACTATTTCAAAATAAAAAGAACTGGTGATTAGTTTTAGATGTTTTAGAGAGGTCAAGAAGATAGAAAATTAAGGCAAGGTCATTTGGATCTGGGTACTGGACGGTCTCTCAAAGAAGAGTGCATGTCTAGAGGAATGGAGAGGACAGGAGTCACACTGCTGGAAGTGAAAAGGTGGAAGAAGTGCTGAGGAAACCAGGACATGGATGCGACCAGCTCTTAAGAGACTTGACAGCAAAGAGGATGGTTAAAGTACAGCAGAGGTGAAGGGGAGAAATAGAATGCTTATGGGTTTAATTTCCTAATCACACTGCTTTGCCAGTTTTCCCTTTTGAGGGAATAAATGTTGCCTTTACCAGAGGAAATAAATGCCTGTCACCTTGGGGACAACTTCTCTACTTGCTAATGGTCAGTGTCTTGCCAAGAGTAAAATGGATGATAACATCTATGGGGAATGTCTGAATTTTTTTTTTTTTTTTTTTTTTTTGCATTACACCATTTACTTGAAGAAATTCACTGTTTTGCTATTCTTGCCACATTTTAAGGTGAAGAGACAGACATGGAGGGAGAAGAACAAGAATGTCCCTCACTTGCTAAAACATGTAAGGAATGCATTAAATGTTTGAGTCACAGATATCCATCAAGACATTAGTCACTTTTATATAGCTCATTATGATACACTGTAAGTTTAAAAATTTCAAGTAAACTGATTTCTTTACTAAGGTAACTACTGAATGTTAAATTTAAAATTGTACTATTTGTTCTCATTAAAAACAAATTAAGCTTCATGTATAGTAAAAATCATAAAGTATAAACAACAAAAATTAAAATACGCAATCCTGTCAACCACAAGAAAGTACTGTTAACAGTTTAATGTATTTTCAAGCAGTTTTTTCTATACATTTACACATGCACATACATGCACAAAGTTTTACAAAATTAACAGAATATTTATTATAAACTTTCTACTCTGCCTTGTATCACTTCATATCAAACCATAGGTACTTTTCCATGCTTTTAAGCATTTATTGAAAGCAAAACTTATAAAAGTTATATAATGTTTCATTTATTTTATTTGATACTTTTATTTTTGTTGAACACATAGCAAGGTTTTCTTTTTCCATTTTCATCTCATTTTTCACTATAAATAATGTGGAAAAAAAATAAAAACCTTGTCCAGTAGCATTTGACTCTAAGTCTGATAATTTCTTAAAAATCATTCCTAGCCAGGCATGGTGGTACATGCCTTTAGTCCCAGCTACTCAGAAGGCTGAGGGAGGAGGATCGCTTGAGGCCAGGAGTTCAAAGCTGCAGTATATTATAATTGCATCTGTAAATAGCCACTGCACTCCAGCCTGGGAAACAGAGTGAGGCCCCCAAATCTATAAGACACATAAACGAACAAGAAAAAACAACCCCATTAAAAAGTGGGCAAAGGACATGAACAGACACTTCTCAAAAGAGATGTAGAGGTGGCCAACAAACATGAAAAAATGTTCAACATCACAAATCATCAAAGAGATATAAATCAAAACCACAATAAGATACCATTTTACATCACTCTTACACCAATGACTAACAATAAAAAGTCAAAAAATAACAGACATTGGCGAGATTGCAGAGAAAAGGGATCATTTATACACTATTGGTGGGAATGCAAATTAGTTTAGCTCCTGTGGAAAGCAGCTTGGAGATGCCTCTAGTAACTTAAAACTGGACTACTGTTTGACCCAACAATCCCATTACTGGGTATATATCCGAAGAAACTTAAATCAATCATTCTACCAAAAAAGACACACACATGCATGTGTTGACTGCATCACTATTCACAATAGCAGAGACATGGAATCAACCCAGGAGCCCATCAACGGTGGATTGGATAAAGAAAATTTTTTATATATACATCATGGAATACAACGAAATTATACAAAAAGAATGAAATCATGTGCATTGCAGCGACATGGATGCAACTGGAGGCCATTATCCTAAGCAAATAAACACAGGAACAGAAAACCAAATACCATGTGTTCTCACTTTTAAAAGCTAAACAATGGGTGCACATGAACATGAAGATGGAAACAGCAGACACTGAGGGCTCCAGTAGGGGAGACAGGTAGGAGGGCAAGGGCTGAAAAACTACCTATCAGGTATTATGTTTGCTTCTTGGGTGACAGGATCATTAAATCCCAAACTACAATATCACACAATGTATCCTTGTAACAAACCTGCACATGTACTCCCTGAATCTAAAAATTTTTTTTAAATTTTTTACAAAAGAATTGATTTATAAAATAATTACAATAATAAAGCACTTCTCATTAGAAAGCACATATTACTGTATTATTTTCCAGACATTAATAACAATTGACACTCCTACCACCAATATGGGATGGTACTAAGCTCCCTGCACTCATCTTTGCCTGCGTTTCTAGTATCATTTTCCATATGATCTCTGAAATATGAAACCCATTTTTATTTGCATTTTCACTTACTGATGAATTTGAACTTTTTTAGTATCCATTGTAGTCCATTTGTATTTATTCGTTTTATGCTGCCTAAGTACTACTTTGGTTTGCTTAATGATTTTTTCAGATATCGTTTTGAGAAAAATATTAACCCTCTGCCACATTTATCTTTTCATTGTGATGCTTTTTTGCTTTCTCCCATAGCTAAAATGTGATATTGTTAAACTTTGTATGTCAGAATGTTAATGAATTTTAAATATTCGGCATTTCCTCATGGCTTTTATTCTTAGAAGGATTTTTAGTCTAAATTAGATAAATTTTATTCATATTTTTCTTTCAAATGATGGTTTTGTATGTAACTCTTTAATCCATCTGGAGTTTACTTTGGCATATAAAATGAGGTAATGTTTTAACTTTATATGTTCCAAATATCATCAAATCATTACAGCATAATTTTGTTAAATTATTACCCAATTATCCCCTCTACTACTAATTTGTAGGACCACCTTTATGGATAATATACTAATTCTTCTATATACTAAGGTCTACTTCCGTATTTTCTATTCGGTTGCATTGATTTGGATACTAATAACGTGACATTCAATGACTAACTTTAGAGTATGTTTTGGCACCTAGGTAGGGTACTAATAGCATTTTATTATATTATGTCTGTTTTCCTGTGCTTTTACTTCCCAGAGAAATCATTTGTTTCCACACTGAATTCCCAAGACATATGTAGGAAATAACCAATTTTTTTTTTATCTCAAATGGTCCCATCCAACTTTTCCAAGTTACCCCTTGACTCCTGGAAAACATTCTTTCTCTGGTGATGAAGAGGTGATGGGCCCAAATATTTTCCTTGTAGAGTAACTGAAGAACAGATCTCCCTGAAGTAAGCACATATCCTGTTGAGCACATTGATTCCCTACGTATTGGAAAGATGAGAATGACTAATTTTCAAAAGCAGGGTCTTCAGTAAAATAAACCAAAGGAGTTTCTTCTTAGGTTTTTCAGCCCTTCAATTATAAAACTTAATTGAATAAGAAAACTATTTATTTTTCTTCATCAAAGTGTCCAACAAAATATATTCAGTTTGCTAATTGGGCATATAAAATAAGTTAACTGTGTTTGCACTATTATTACTTTTTCTTTCCAAATTTTATTTTAGGTTCAGGTGGTATATGTGCAGGTTTGTTACATGGGTAAATTGTGTATCATGGAGGTTTGGTATATAGATTATTTAATTATCCAGGTAATCAGCATATATACTCAATGTTTAGCTCCCACTTATAAAGTGAGAACAAATATTATTTGGTTTTCGGTTCTCGTGTTAACTTGCTCAGGATAATAGCCTCCAGCAACATCCATGTTGCTGCAAAAGGACATGATTTCATTCTTCTTTATGGGTGTATAGTATTCCATGATGTATATGTACTGACTTTTCCTTATCCAATCCACCACTGATAGGCACCTGGGTTGATTCCATTTCTCTGCTATTGTGCTGCAATCAACAAATGTGTGTGTTTGTCTTTTTCACAGAGTTATTTAAATTCCTTTGGGTATATACCCAGTAATGGGATTGCTGGGTCAAATAGTAGTCCAGTTTTAAGTTATTAGAGAAATCTCCAAACTGCTTTCCACAGGGACTGAACTAATTTACAATCCCACCAGCAGTGTATAAGTATTCCCTTTTTTCCACAACTTTGCCAAAATCTGTTACTTTTTGACTTTTTATTAATAGCCATTCTGATTGGTATGAGATGGTATCTCATTGTGGTTTTGATTCCATTTCTCTAAAGATTAGTGATTTTATGCCTTTGATCATGTTTGTTGGCCATATATGTCTTCTTCTGAGAAATGTCTGTTTGTTGTCCTATGCTAGAAGTCCTTGCAGAGCAATCAGGCAAGAGGAAGAAATAAAAGTCATCCAAATGAGAAGAGAAGAAGTCAAACTATCTCTCTTTACAGATGGTATGATTATATATCTAGAAAACCAATAGTCTCTGTCCAGAGAGACTCCCAGTTCTGGTAAACCACTTCAGCAAAGTTTCAGGATACATTAATGCACAAAAATTAGTAGTATTTCTATATACCAACAACATCCAAACTGAGAGCCAAAGCAAGAACACAATCTAATTCACAATGGTCACAAAAAGAAAACAATACCTAGGAATACAGCTAACCAGGGAGGTGAAAGATCTCTAGAATGAAAACTACCAAACTGGTGAAAGGAATCAGAGATGACACAAACGAATGGAACAATATTCCATATTCATGGATACACAGTATAAATATTGTTAAAACAACCATACCATCCAAAGCAATTTACACATTCTTGCTATTCCTATGAAATTACCAATGGCATTTTTCACAGAACTAGAAGAAAATATTCTAAAATTGATATGACACTAAAAAAGAGCCAAAAATAGCCAAAGCAATCCTAAGCAGAGAGAACAAAGCTGGAGGCATCACACTACACCATTATTTTTTAACTTGATTTATTAAGTTTCCTTCTGTAGTATAAAGAGTATGAAATACCAATGCTTACTTAATTTTCAAATTGATTCTCACAACTAAAATCTTTCTTTGGCATTCTCACAAATAAAATATTTCTTTGGCAGGGGGAATTGTAGTTAGAAGCTGTTTCTTCCTGGAAAGAAGTAAGAACACAATGGTTATTTACTAAAAATGCATAGCTCTCTTAGTTTTGTGATGATCCAAAGGACAGGCCTCATCAGCTTCTTAAAGGGAGGAGAACAACAATATTTATAGCCAATTTGTTAAAGATATATTTCTTTCATTATGATTCAGCACTAACAAATGCTCTTCTGGATATCAGAAAGCTCCATGCTTAAACCTTGCCAAGTCACTTCCTCAACTTCATTGGCTCATGCACAACCTTTAAAATTTCTCTCCCCTTAAATTAATCCAGTCTAAACATATCATCAGCTAACCATGCCTGTGCCTTTCAAATGTCAGCATTCTCACCAGCTCAGTAAAAAGTGCTTTCTTATAAGGAAAACTTAGGATTCCATATTCCATTGAGGTTGTTTCGATCTAAAAACATTAACACCACTTAAGCCTGAAAATAACTCTGTTAGATAGGGGAATACCAAGATTTTGGCTTATTTGAGAGGTTTGGGGCATTTTTGTTTGAAGTCACTCCAATAAACAATCTTGAGTCCTATAAATTAAAAAATAAAAATATCATAGTACTTAATTGAACTGAAGGAGGTTTGCAAAAGAACTGGAGGAAAATTGGTTTACTTTATTCTAAAATAATATGCTATAGAAAATAAAGTTCCTTCTATCTTCAAATTTTCAATTCTTATATTTGTAACATGAGAAACCTTGAAGCCATATTCAACGTTTCTTTGTCTCCATGTTTAATGCCTTAGGATAATCAGTTCACAATTTTAAAGCTCATGTCACTGATCCAAATCTTCTGGGAAGTCAAGAGTGATTTGGAATTTGTTTGAATTGACTTTGACTTTACTTAATAATAAACTTTAGTTTCTTCTCAAGTGACATTGAGGCAAGAGGTTGACATAAGCATCTATAAGGTATGGTAACCTAAAAAATGTAAGCATTACAGAGGACAGGCCAGCTAAAATGTTGAATAATCAGTTATTAGAAAGAGTAGTATAAAGACACTAGCTAAAGGGAGATCTGATGCCCAGGGTAACATGTGAACAGGCAACAGCAGATGTGTATAGTACTGGGGAGACAAGAGCAAGGAGGGAAGAGTATGTTAACAAATCATTTTGATAAATGATCGACAGATACTCATATATACATATTAAATGTGTATTTTGTAGGGTATTCAGTGCTTTTTTGGTCCCACAGTTAGATCCTTAAAACAATCCTAGACACTATTGTCCTCAAAGTAAACAGCTCTGGTGTTCAATTTAATGAGAAAGCATTATTTAGTACCTATGAGAAGCTTCCTGCCAATTATCACCTCTCTGAGGGACAGTGAGCAAAACACTCTGCAGTATTCCAGTATTAAGCACCTCATGGCCGAAAATGAGCACAGTAACTTTTACATCAATGCTTTCTAATCAAACATTGTGTTGACTTTTCTAGAGCCACCAATGTTGAAGTAAAACCTTCATGATTAATTTCCTAGATTTTATCTAAAAAAAATAAAAAACCTACTGTCTTTAAAATAAAGTTGTTCTGTTTCTCAAATGTCTTATGTTATACTTAATGACCCAAAATCAAGAGAGAACACTCATGGATTGAGGTGGTCTGTCCTTACTCTGACTTTCTGTCAAAGGATAGAATAAGTCTTCTCATGAGGTGTAAGACAGTATCTCCCACAACTTCTATGATATTTACAGTGGCTAGGAGGCAGTCAGAAATTTCCACCTGATATGGTTTGGATCTGTGGTTCTGCCCAAATCTGTTGTCAAATTGTGATCTCCAGTGTTGGAGATGGGGCCTGCTGGAAGGTGACTGAATCATGGGGGCAGATTTTCCCCTTGGCATTGTGTTTTAATAGTGAGTGATTTCTAATAAGATCTGGTTGTTTAAAAGTGTGTGTTACTTACTCTCACCTCTTTCTTCATCCTGCTAAGGGCATGTGAAGTGCCCACTCCCCCTTTGCCTTCTGCCATGTTTGTAAGATTCCTGAGGCCTCCCCAGAAGCAATGCAGATGCCAGTATCATGCTTCCTGTATAGTCTGTGGGACAATGAGTCAATTAAACCTCTTTTCTTTATAAACTGCCCAGTCTCCGGTATTTCTTGGTAACAGTGTGATAACACTAATATAAAATTGGTATCAGGAATGGGGTATTGAAATAAAGATAACTGAAAATGTGGAAGCGGCTTTGGAACTGGGTAACAGGCAGAGGTTGGAAGAGTGGAGGACCTGGAAGAAGACAGGAAGATAAGGAAAAAAAAATTGGAATTCCCTAGATATTGGTCAAATGATTGTGCCTGAACTGTTGATAGTAATATGGACAATAAAGTACAGGTTGAGGAGGTCTCAGATGGAAATGAGAAACTTTTTGGGAACTAAAGCAAAGGTCATTTCTGCTATACCCTAGTAAAGAGGTTGGCTGCATTGTGCCCTGATCTAGGAATCTGTGAGCCTTTGAACTTAAGAGTGATGATTTAGGGTATGTAGCAAAAGAAATTTCTAAGCAGCAAAGCATTCAAGATATGGCCTGGCTGCTTCTAACATCCTATGCCCATATGTGTAAGCAAAGAAATGACCTAAAACTGGAATTTCTATTTAAAGGGGAAGCAAAGCATAAAAGTTTAAAAAATGTGCAGCCTGGCCATGTGGTAAAAAAGAAAAGCCAATTTGCAGGGAAATAATTCAAGCAGATGGCAGAAATTTGAACAACTAAAAGGAAGACAAATGCTAATAGCAAAGACAATAGGGAAGGGACCTCAAAAGCATTTCAGAGACGTTCACAGTAGGTGTCCAATCACAGGCCCAGAGGCCTAGGAGGGAAGAATGGTTTTGGGGGGTAGGTCCAGGGCCCTGCTGCCCTATGCAGCCTTGGGAAACTACTCTCTGCATCCCAGCTGCTCCAGCTCCTGCAGTTGCTAAAGGAGCCCCAGATATAGCTCAGGCCACTGCATCAGAGAGTACAAGCCATAAGCCTTGGCAGTTTTCACATAGTATTAAGCCAGTGGGTGTGCAGAGTATGAGATCTGAGAATTGGAAGCCTCTGCCTAAATTTCAGAAGATGTATAGAAAAGCCTGGATGTCCAGGCAGAAGTCTGCTGCAGGGGCAGGGCCCTCATGGACAACCACTACTAGGGCAGTGCAGGGAGGAAATGGGGGGCTGGAGACCCCACATAGAGTCTCCACTGGGGCACTGCCTGATGAAACTGTGAGAAGAGGGCCACAGTCCCCGAAACCCCAGGATGGTAGATTTGACAGCTTGTACCATGCATATGGAAACCCACAGAAAAAGAGAGAGAAAAAGGAAAGGTTCTACACACTTTTAAACAACCAGTTCATGAGAACTCACTCACAGTTGTAAAACAGTAGCAGGGGGAAATTCCACCCCCATGATCCAGTCAGCTTCCACCGGGCCCCATCTTCAATATGCATTCAGTGCCAGCCTGTGAAAGCAGCCATTGAGTTCTGTCCCCTGCAAACCATCAGAGATGGAGCCACTCAAGGCACTGAGAGCCCACCTCCTGTTCCAATGTACCCTGGATGTGAGACATGAAGTCAAAGAAGATTATTTTGGAGCTTTAAGATTTAATGACTGCCCTGCTGAGTTTCAGACCTGAATGGGACCTGTAACCTCTTTTTCTTAGCCTATTTCTAATTTTTGAAATGGAAATACATACCAAGTATGTATATCCTCATTGTATCTTGGAAGAAACTAACTTTTCATTTTACAGGCTCATAGGCAGAAGGGACTTGCCTGGTCTCAGAAGAGACTTTGAACTGTGAGTTAATGCTGGAATGAGTTAAGATTTTGGGGGATACTGAGAAGGCAGATTGTGTTCTGGAATATGAGAAGGACATGATATTTGGGAAAGGCCAGGAGCAGAATGATATGTTTTGGATCTGTACCCCAATGCAGATCTCATGTCAAACTGTAATCCCCAATGTTGGAGATGGGGCCTGGTGGAAGGAGACTGGATCTTAGGGGCAGATTTTCCCCCTTGCTACTATGTCACAACAATAAGTGAGTTCTCATGAACTGGTTGTTTGAAAATGTGTAGAACCTTTCCTCGCTCTTTTTCCTGCTCCAGCCATGTGAAATGCTCACTCCCCCTATGCCTTTTACCCTGTTTGTAAGGCTCCTGAGGCCTCCCCAGAAGCCAAGCAGATGCTAACATCTGCAGAATTCTGAGCCAATTAAACCTCTTTTCTTTATAAATTACCCAGTCTCCAGTATTTCTTTATAGCAGTGTGAGAATGAACTAATACGCCAAGTCTCCAAAGAAATAAGATCCAGAAATAAATAGACTAAAAAGGTGATCCAAATTTTAGAGTTCTCATATGTGGACTTTAAAATCAGTGATTAATATTGTTAAGATAATGGATGACAAATTGGAACTTTAATCAAAAATTGAGCTATAAAAAATAAAATAGAAATTCTCAAACATAAAAATAACTAGTAATACAGTAAATAAGTTTAACTTTCAGAATGGCTGTCACTGAAGCAAGAATTAGTGAGCTAGAAGACATTATCAGTAAAAAAATTTCCAAACTTAAACATAAAAAATATATATATGTAGAACATGCAGAATAGAATGTGAAATGCATAGGTTATAGAGAATATGTCTACGTATGTATCATTTAGTCCTTGAGGGAAACAAGAGATAAAACTGACCAGAAATAATATTTAAAGTATCTATCAATATTTCTGGGCCTTTTGGCTAAAATCAAGTAAAGTGCAATTATCCTTATCTAGACTGACTGAGATAGAAAGAGAAGAATCAAATTACAAAAATCAGGAATGAAAGAAGGATATTACTATAGACCTTCAGGGGAAAAAAAGCATTACATGGGAATATTACAAAGAACTGTATGCTGACAAATTAGATAGATGAAATGGATGAATTCTTAGAAACACATAAATTTCCAAAACTAACTGAAGAAGTAGAAAATCTGATTAGATCCATAACAAGTAGAAAAATTTAATTGTTAATTTTAAAACTTCTCAGGAAGAAAATCTCAGACCCTAATAGCTTCCTTGATAAATCTTATCAAACATTTTACAAAGAATTAATAACAATTTTTCATAAATACTTCCATAAAATAGAAGGAGAAGGAACAATTCCAAACCCATTGTAGAAGACCAGTATATCACCCTGTTGCCAAAAGCAGACAAAAATATAACAGGAAAAAAAAAGCTGCAGACAATTCACCCTTACGAATATGTATGGGAAACTTCTGGCAAACTGAATTTAGCTAACTATAAAATGATTTATATATCATGTCAAGTGAAATTTATTCCATGAGTGCAAAGTCGATTTAATATTCAAAATTAATGTAATTCACCATATTAGAATAAGATACAAAAACTATGTGATCAGGTACAGAAAAAGCATTCAACAAAATCTAACACACTTTCCTGATTTTAAAAAAAACCAACAAACTAAGAAAAAAAGGAAACTTCCTCAATCTGATAAAGGGCATCTGCCAAAACCTACAGCTAACATCATACTTAACAGTAAAAGACTGAGTGCTTTCCCTCTAGGATAAAGAATAAAAAAGGGATATTTGTTCTCACCACTCCTGTTCAACATTATAGTAGCCATTATAATCAGGATAATTTGGCCAGACAGAAAAATAAAAGATAAAATTTATTTCCAGATTTCCAAACTGGAATAGAACTATTTTTACTCACAGAGGACAAAGCTATATAAATATAATCCCAAGTAATTCATTAAGTGATGAAAACTGAGAATTTTCTAAAGCTAATGACAGATACAAGCAATAGATTCAAGAAGTGCAAGAAACCCAAAGCAAGATAAATATAAACTATAGCTAGACAATGTTTTTTCAGTTTGAAACAACTAAAAACCAAAGACAGAAAAAAATACTTAATAAACTATATACAAAAGACACTTTATATTTGAAGGAGCAACATTAAGACTGACATTCCACTTCTGAGTAGAAAGGATGAAAACCATAATAAAATGCAATCATAGACTGAACATGTGAAAGAAAAAAACCGTCTAGAACTCTATACCCTGCAAAGATAGCTTTTTAAATGAATATGAAATAAAGATGTTTCCAGACAAACAAAAACTGAAGGAACTATTTACTAGAAGTTCTAAAGAAAAAAATCATAAATGAAATTCTCAAGCAAAAGGAAAATGATATTATATGGAACATGTAAATTCAGTATGGAATGAAAAACAATAGAAAGTGCAAATATGTTCTTACACTTTGGTAAATATGTACTTAACAAAAAGGTAATTCTATGAATCAGTAATTCCACTCTTAAATAAAGTGACCCTCAAAATGCATTCTAATATGCACCAAAATTCACATATAAAAAATAAAGAGTAACACGATCAAAAACAGGCAAATACTGAAAAAATCAAATGTCTATCAGCAGAAGAATAAATACATTGCAAATATTTCTACAATGGAATACTATACAGCAATGAGAAAAATAAGGAACTCCTACACACAGTAAAATGGATAAATTCTTAAAATATAAAAAGTGCATACTCCAAAACAAGTGAAACTAATCAATAGGGTTACTTACCAGAATAGTGGTTACCTTATAGAAAGAGGGCAAGAAGGAATTGCAGTGATCAGATTCTTGATATAAGGAGTGATTATACAGGTATATGCACTTTGTGAAAACTCATCCTGCCATACATTTTTCAACTGTGCACTTTATTTATCTGTTATACTTCAACAAAAAGTTTACTGTAAAATACCGGTATAGTGGTTATTTGCAATTATATATTATTCACTTCATGATTTTATGAATAGAAGGTTTCCAGTGGTTCTTGCAAGCCCTTAAGTGGTGGCTTTATGTTATCCCCTTGGTAGATCTCCTTGCAAGTGACCCTTAAATGGTCTGAGACTATTAGATCTTGACTCCCTACTTCACATGCTTATTTGAGAGTCAAGGCCCAGTAATGTCTTCAGGAATAGCACTCAGCCCTGCTCAAGGTATTTACATTTCAAAAACATCTAAAGGGTAATTTTTCTCAAATTTCTAATGTAAAAATCTTCATTGCACTGTATCACCAGGGACAAGAAATAATGATCTTTCCTATTAAAATTGTGAAATAGGGGCCAGGCCCAGTAGCTCATGCCTATAATTCCAGCACTCTGGGATGTCAAGGAGGGGGAATTACTTGAGACCAGGAGTTTGAGACCAGCCTGAACAACACAGCAAGAGCATGCCTCTACAAAAAAAAAAGAAAGAAAAAAAAATTAGTTGGATGTGATTGTGTGCACCTGTAGTCTTACCTACTCAGGAGGCTGAGATGGGAGGATTGCTTGAGCCCAGGAGTTTGAGGCTGTAATGAACTATGTTCACACTACTGCACTTCATCTTGGACAAAAGAGCAGAAACTGTCTCAAAACAAAAAGAAATGTGAAATGTGGCTATATGTTTATGTATATTGTCTTTAGAAGGAAATTGGGTGTCATTGAGAATGACTAACATTGATTGCACATGATTTGGCTAATATTCATGCCAAAATAAGTTATTGCTCATTGTCTTCAGGATTTGTGTTATAGACAGGGTGGTTCCTCACACCCCAGGGTTTTGCATGTAAGTGCAGGCCCCTATAATCTTCCATCATAGAGACCCATTATTGGACCTTCCATTTGGAATTACTTTGTCCACACCCAAATTCATACTGGAGAGAAGAAAAGCAGGGAGGAAAGGAGGAGAAAGATAATTCTATGGCTTATAGGACTATTTTTGTAATCAGGTGTGTTGCACAGGCAGAAACCAGGAAAGCTGTCAAAGCCATTTGCTATGCCTCAGATAATCCCCTTGCTTTTGTGGCTGGGTAAGATACATATCATCATCTTCAAGCTTATTTGTTTTGGCTGCAGAAAACAAGTTCACACTCTTGCAGGAAAGTAAGTAAGTGAAAGAAAAAAAAAATCTTCCTTTTTCCAGTTTCAGAAGAGAGCCAAACACTGCTTGCCTGCAACTATTTGAAATTTTCTGGCTAGGGCTCCATCTTATGGCCTAAATTGTATACGCAGAATCAGAGGCTGATAAACCTGCCACACAGTGGGGGGATTCACACCCTGAGTATCTTCTGTTTCTCTGGGCCAATCCCAGGCCTGTCTTTCTGTGTACAAGAAAACTTTTGGGAGTGATAGATATATTCATTATCTTGATTGTAGCGATGCTTTCACAAGTTTACATATATGTCAAAGCTTTTCAAATTGTACACTTTGAATATGTACAGTTTACTATAGGTCAATTATACCTCAATAAAGTTGTTCAAACAAAAGGTGTAGACCTACTTCATTTAAAACCCTCCCTGCCAAGTCCTGTAATCATATGAATTTGCAAGAGAAGAGCACTATTATTGTATCTAATGGATTACGGAATATATGAGGAAAATAGCAGAGGACAAATAGAAAGGGTATGTAGATATCCTTCAATGGCCAGTATAAGAATTTGCACTTAATTGTGCAGACAATCAGTAGCCTACAAAGGAACTTTTTTTCTTTGCAAAAGAGTGTATGGTCAGAATTACATTTGATGAAGCTAAATTTGGTAAATTTGGTAAAAGGGTTTCAAGATGTGTTGAAGACGACTAAAAGTGTAAAGATTATTTCAGAGGCTAATTAATTAAATAAAAGTTGAACCAAAGTCCTGTTTATAAGATTTGCAAAGAGAGGATAGGGATAAGTACTGTTGCAGAAGTGGAAGAGGTGAGACAGAAAGCAGGTTTTGTACCCACATGGTCAAAGTGGAGGTGCTTTTAACAGAAAGGCTCATAAGAAGTTGATTTGGGAACAGGCAGGATTAATCGGTTTAACTTCACAGAAGCACTTCATATATTTAGTAGTGATTTGGATTTACATCATTACGGTTTATATTAAGATAGCTTAGATGAGAATTCACTAGTAGATCTGTGAAAGAAAGGCATGTTTCCCACTTCTCAGAAATATGATTTACCCCCCTTGTCTTGAATATTTTCTCTATGTGTGTTATTTTAGGATTACCCAGAACCCCCATTACTCCAAATTCCTATTTTTGCTATCCATTCCACTTTTAAAATCAGAGCTGCCAACTATGCATGAAGTGTCTATTGAAAAGTTTATAGCTTCAATGGGAGATTAAAAAGACTGGAGTACTTTTTGAGTAGAGAGACTTCATATCCTGCCAGAAGAGATCATATCCAAATCCAACATATGTCATGGTAAAATGGGTTTTAAAAAATAAAACTGTATCATTCACCCTCAGGGATAAGAAAGTGTATTCTATTTATGAAATAAAGAACAGGATGTTATTTTCAAGGGATATTAGGAAATTTAAAAAGTGCTTTTAGAAATTACAAATAGTAAAAATAAAAATTTAAACATAAAATGAAAGATAAATATATTTCTAAAAATAAAACAAAAGGATAGACAAAGAGCAAAAAGAAATAACATTGAAGAATCTAGGATGTCAGGACATATTAGAATGTCAGAACTGATGGAAAAAATAATAAAAGAGACTTTTGCAACATTGTAAAGCACAAGGTTCTCAATTGAAAACATTTGGGACAATGAAGATTGTTAAATATCCATTCAAATATCAAATATCTCTCACCATAAATATTTAGAGGAGATGACACAATATTAAAAGTTGTCAGAAAACAAAAGGTCACTTGCAAAGAACTGAGAATAAGAATGTCACTGGACTTAACCACAATGCTAATTAGAAAATAATAGTGTGACAGCTTCAAAATTCTTAGGAAAAATATTTTTGACTTAGAAGTTTATATCTCATCAAGCTATCAATATAGTGTGTGGATAGAATGGAAACAATTTTAGACATTCATGGTTTCTAATTATTTATTTCTCATGTACTCTTTGCACTATTTTTCAGGAATTTATTGGAGAATGTGCTTCACCACAATGAGTGGGGGGAATAAAAAAAGAAGAGACATGGAATAGGAAATGAGAACCTAACATAGGAGTAAGGCATAGAGAATTCCTGAAACTTCTACAGAGGAGAGTCCCTGGATGAGAGGTATTACCCTGCATAGCAAGTCTACATGGGAGGAGGAATTAAAGGGCAGCAGAAGAAATGTCTTCAGGACAAAGAAAAAAAAAACACAGAAATTAAAGATTACTTGAACCATTTATTTTAAAATTTAGGAAATTTTTTAAATAAGTAATCTGCAAAACAATTGAACGATGTGATGAGACTTAGTCTTAGACTCAGGAAAACTAAGCAAATGAAAGAACTGAGACAATTATTAACTCTAGGAAATATAAACAACAGTGAGAGAGAACAGTATCATGTATATTACTTGGCTGATTCATGAACAATATTTACCATTATAATAATAATGAAAATAAAGTGAGGTGCAACAGAGTAAAAATCCTCATATACCACATAGGAAGTAAACAGACAACATCTAAAAGTGCTCAATCAGTAAAAAACACTATACATATACAGTCACACACTGCAAAACAATGTCTCAGTCAACAATGGACCACATATATAACACTAGCCCCATAAGATAATAATACTGTATTTTTACTGTACCTTATGTTTAGATATGTTTAAACACACAAATACTTATCATTGTGTTACAACTCCCTATAGTATTCAGTACAGTAAATGCCTCTTTGTAGCCTTGGAGCAATAGCCTTATACCATATAGCCTAGGTCTGTAGTAGGCTATACCATCTAGGTTTGTGTAAGTACACTCTCTAGTGTTTCCACAAAGAAGAAATCACCTAACAATGCATTTCTCAGAATATATCCTCATTGTTAAGCAATGTGTGACTATATGCCATTTTATTTATAATTATGGAGGTAATTTCTTGAAGAAGTAGCTGAAAGAATTAAGCTGAAAGCATTAATAGCTGTTTCTTGAAAGCAGAATAGAATGAAAACATAATTTAGTAGGAATATGCTTTTTTATTATAAGTTTTCTAGCATGATTTAAATGTTTAAATTATCTTTATTTGATGTCTTCATTGTTTTTGAACTGTTCTGCAAATGGCAGCATGGCAAGTCATTCTCCATTCAAACAGTAGAAACCATATTGGTTAATAATGTCTTAATTTTCTTTCCAACTTTTACCAAATGAACACTGAAGGGTCCAACCTTTCTCACTGGCCACAGTTTGCAAATTCAGAATTTTTCCTAAGTGCTTTTCAGAACTTTTGCCCAATATATTTTCTGATCTTTTATCAATTTACCATGAAATAATAAAGATTATAAAAATTATGTTTAAACTTTTATGGTGTAATAATTACCATATTTGAAGTTACAAGGAATGCTCCATTGAAGAAGTTATATAATTATGTTGAGCACTAATGCATCAAGAGCAAGATTTATTTGAGGTGTAGGCAACCTTCACTAACTATGAAAAAGTTACATTTAGGGAGCTGGGGTTTTGTTTTGCTTTTGTTTGGTTTTCCAGTTCTAACCAACTAAAATTTTCACAGTTGTCTCAGCTCGAGGCCATCTTATCCTCACAATTGCTAATTCACACAACATAACTGAAATTATCTCTTTCTAAAAAATTTTAAGTATAAAGTTACTTTTAAAACTCATCTAGGTACCTCTTGAATTTTTTATAATTCTTTGTTCACATCTTGCCTAAACCCATACAACCAATACTATTTACTAGGAATATGTTTACAATGAAAGACATAACACAATTTATATTCAGTTCTAACAAAGTGCTCAATTGGAAGTTTCAACTGAGGCACAGTCAATAAATAATAGATACCAAAATGAGTTATGAAATAAACTAATTTGGAGAAATTAAAAGTAGGTGAACTGTGTCTCCCCTACCAAACACTCATATATTTATGGAAAAGTTCTAAACCCCAGTACTTGAGAATATGACCTTGTTTGAGCATAGGGTCATTGCAAATATAGTTAAAGTGAGGTTATACAGGAGCAGGATGAGATTATACAGGAGCAGATGAGACACTAATTCAATCTGGTTGGTGTTTTTATAAGATGTCCATGTGAAGACAAAGGCATACAGGTAGAATGCCATGTGAAGACAGAGGACTGGAGGGATACCTCTACAAGCCAAGAAATGACAATGATCGCCAGCAAATAATCAGCAGCTGGGAAAGAGCAACTCCTCTACAGGTTTCTGAAGGAGCCGGGCCTAGCCAATACCTTGATTTTAGGCTTTTAGCCACCATAACTGTAAGACAATAAATATCCATTGTTTGAAGTCACCCACTTTGTGGGACTTTGTTATGGCAGCTCTAGAAAATGAATGTAAGGGTAAAAAGGTAAAGAGAGTTTAGAAGAGTTTTTTTTTATTTTTAACTGGTGAGCGAGAGCTTTCTTTTAAAAGCACTGCTCGTGTACCCTCCGGCCCGGAGAGATGTGGGATGTGCTTTTCCCCACAGGTAGAGAGACTTCATAGAGACCACATGAGGGCTTGGTATGCGTTTCCTGGCATCTTGGGAAGTTGCAAGGGATTGCTGTATGGTACATAAAAACAAAGAATTTGAAAGCAGATTATTACTAATAGCCAAGGAAGTAAGTCAAAAAGAGTGGAATATATTTAAAACCAGTTAAATTTTCAGTTACAGCATAGGCAAGGATTCTGAGTATCTTATGAACAAAATGTGGGATATGAAAGAGAAAGAACCAATATGGAGACATTTTGAGTTCTGCCAAAGATGACTGCCTGGAAAGGCAAAGGAGTCCAAACGAAAGGGACCATCCAATATATCACCAGAAAAACAAAGGATGGGAGTAGTGTGGCCCATTGAAGCAAATGTACTGGCTAAGACCCAAGAAGATCAGGTAAACATTTTCAGTGGGCCCTCAGAAGAACTTGCCAAAGTTCCCCCAAGAGAAAGAGTCCATTTTAAACTCCTGCTAGATAATAAAATCATCTCATTATACTGACAGTCAAGTAGGGACTCACATATGTCCTCTCTCTCCCTCCCCCTATCCTTTTGATGGTCGTTAACAAATTAGGAAAGGAAAAGCAAGGGTAGGAGAAGCACCATGAAGCACTTCCACAGCCTGTGGGGTGCAAGAGGGACTGTCAAGAGATTTAATTTAAAATCCATTTCAGAGACCTCTGTCTATGATACGATAACTTGTGGGTAAGCAATTCACATGAAAACAACTGAGAAGATGCCAAAGTATAAAATATCTATGTCTGGAGGCATCACAGAGATACCAAGGCCACCAGGACACGAGGGGCCAAGATCCTACAGAAATGGGCAACACACTGAAGTGACTACAATTCTAAACTGTTTTTCCCATAGTTTCTGCTAAGTAAAATGACTAAAAAACTGAAATGGGAAATAGAGCTTCCCACAGTATATAATGCTGAGGACACAAAATTTGGAGCTCGAAGCTGCCAATGCAGGAGAATTTGAAATAAAAAGTTTCAGCAAGACGGGAATAACAGTCCCTGACATTTTGTGCCTCTTCTGCAGCATTTGTCAATTCCTAAGTGATGTGCAAGAGCCTGTCAATTCCCCTGTGATCTCCAGGATTTTTGTTAAAATTTGTGAAGGGCTACATTTTAAGACTACATCCTAACTGTAAATACATGAGGCTATATAAGAGCTTAAACCCAGACTTGAATTAGCTCTATCTTTGTGCAAGGATGACCTTTCATTATTCTATCTGGCAGAGCTGAAATTAATTCTCTCAGGAATGAGATAATGGTCTCCAGAACTTCTTAATTTTTTCATACACACACACATACACACACACACACACACACACAAAATTAGGTGTTCAATAAAAAATTACCAGAAATTCCTAAAATTGGGGCCAAGTAAGAAAATGTGCAATAGAAATAGGGCCAAAAATGAATTATATATTAGATTATCAGACAGAGATTTGAACATAACTCGCATTAATTCACTGGAAAATAAATAACAAGACAGAGAATTTTGCCATAAAATAGGAACTATTAAAAAAACTAATGGAAATTCTTCAATTCAATGACAAATTAATAACAAAATTAACTGATGGGTTTAAACACAGACTAGATTAAGCTGTGAAGAAACAGGAGAGAGAAAAAATCCATAGAAACCATGCAACTTGGCATATGGAGAGGAAAAGAGGGTAGAAAATGCAGATACATTTGGTACATGGTGAAAAGGCCTAACATATGTGTAAATGGAATTTTCGAAGGAGAGGAAAAAATAAATAGGACATAAGTAATATTTGAAGAAACAATAGCTAATTTTCCAAAACCTGATGACAGTCACCAAGTAACAGCATGCATGAAATGCTCCACAAACTCAAAACAGAACACAAAGGAAACAATATTCAGGCGCCTCATAGCAAAACTGCCAAAAAAGAAATCTTAAAAGTAGCCATACATTTTTGCAGAGCAAATAAAAAAGATTGCCTCCAAAAAACGAACAAGATTTAAAATTAACTCCTAACCAAAAGGATGGAAGCCAGAAAATAATGGAATCTTAACTTCCAAGGGCTGAAAGAAAATTGTTATCAATTTTAAATTCTAAACATTTGAAAATATGCCCTTCAAATATTATGACAAAACAAAACAAAAAAGCAAAAAAGAGCTCCTCAGGCAAAAGGAAAATAATCTGCACCAGAAGTATGGTTATTAAGGAAGAAATAAGTCAGTATGTCAGTAGAAAGCAATAATAATGTCATATGAGACTCAAACTATATGTAAAATTTAAATAACAACAAAAAAGTAGCAATAACTTTAAAGTTACATTAAAGGTGGTGGGTGGCACATGACTTTCTAAGATTTAGCATTATAAATCTGGTAAAAATACTTACTTGTATTAGACTCTAGAAATTAATTGAAAACGTGTTTTAAATTAGGGTTAAAAAAGAAAAGAATATCTTACTAAATACACATAACTAAAAAGGAGAAACATGAAATTTGAAATAAATTTTGATTCAATAAGCACTAAATAAAACATGGGTCAATGAAGAAATCACAGTAAATTACAAAACACTTAGAACTAAATGATACTGGAAATACATCATACCAAAACATGTGATCTGTATCTAAAGCCTTACTTAAAAGAAAATTAATATATTTGAAAAGGAGAAAAGGCAAAAAAAAAAGAAAGAAAGAAAGAAAGAAAAAAACCTATGTACTACTAATCTCAAGAAGTTATAAGAAAAAAAAACCCCCAAAGAAAATAAAAGGAAGTAAACAAAAAGAGAAATTAATAAAACGGCAAACACAACAAAACAAAGGAAAATAATCGACAAAAACAAATATTGTTTTTTCTATAGACTCCTAAAATCGACAAATCACGAACAAGTCTGCTCAGAAAAAAAAGAAGATACAATTGTCAATATCATTAATAAAAAGGAGAACCATCACTACATATCTTACAAACATTAAGAAAATAATAAGTAATTCTATGAATGACTTCATGCCAATAAATTTGACCACTTACATGAAATAGAGAAATAGGAAAGTAGCTACCAAAATTTATTCAAGAAGTAGGAAATCTGAATAATCATGTATCACAGAAATTAAATTCGTAATTAAAAACTTTTCCACAAGAAAGACTCCAGTTCTCCCAAAACACTCAGTGACAGTCAGGAACCAATTAGATCTCTTAAACAAATATTCTCCAAAGAGTCTAGAAACACTCAGGAATTAAGTTTGATAATAATATGTACATTAAAAGAAAAAGGAAACAGACAAAAATAAAATTGCATTTTGAATATGATCTATTATCAATGTATTCATGAAACATTTTTCCTTTAGACTCAGTACAGAAAGGGGGGGGAAAAAATCTTAAAATCCCCCAGTGGTTTCAGAGGCCAAGACAGAATTGCTTGAGGTGAGGCATTCAAGGAGAGCCTGGGAAACATAGTCTCTACAAAAATTTAAATATTATCCAGGTGTGATGGTACACAACTGTAGTCCTCGATACTTGGGAGGCTGAGATGGGAGGATTGCTTGAGCCCAGGAGCTCAAGGCTGCATTGAGCTATGGTAATGTAATTGTACTTCAGCCTGCATGACAGAGCAAGGTTCTATCTCTAAATAATAATAATAATAATAAAATCTTTTCTACTTCCCATCTAGCACATAACTTTTTTTTCCTTTGCTAGCAAATATATTGTGTTTGCTGATTTTTTTTTATCTTTTGTGAGCTTTTTTTTAAAAGAAACACCATAATAGGACACCAGCTGCAGAAGGATAGAAGTTGATGGCAACAAGAGTACCAGCAGTCATGCATAAAAGTTTATATTTCCAAGGAGGCAGGAGAACAAGAAAAAATGTTCATGTTAAAAAATCAGTAAGTTATATTTAACAATCTCCAGATGGATTTGCAAAAAGTAGTTCCACTTTTACCCTCAGATTTCCAACTACCATTTTGTAATAATATAGTATAAATACATGGGTTAATTAAGCCTCAGATTTAGCTGGCTATTAGTCTGAGTTGCAGGAGTTCACACTTCTCAATTCTTTCATCCTGCCTGGCTCCTGGCCTCAACAGTGGGCATGAGTTTACATTGGCTATTACATGCTCCCCACTAGAACTGCTGGAAACCTCATTTATGTTAAAAACAGTAACTCTGAATTAAATAAGAACCACTAACTCTGACATGTTGAGAATTTGTATCTGGATAAATCAGATCCTCTTGTCCTTTAATTCTTAAAATTTTTAATATGTCCAATCCTTCAGCTAAAATACTGTTCACTACACTTCTATAAATCCACTTACTTAAATCCTTCCATTAGAGTTGGCATACTTAGGTCTTTTGTTAATTGCAATTCTTTTTTAGAAAATCAATAAAACTGCATCTGAGTGATAATTTCCAATGCATTCATTTTAAATAATGTGAAATTAATTTATGTTTCATTGACAACCTTAGTTTAAAAATACTTTATTTTCCAAAAGTTATAGAATAATATACATTTGGTCATAAGCAATCTTTTGGACTATTTTTAACGAGAAGACACACCATCCATCAATTGTAATTACTACATAAGGAATCTAAATTTACCAAAAAAAAAAAAGCCAAGTGAGGAGAAGTACATTACAAAAGCAGTCAAACTAGGGACATGTTAAATATTTTGTTTCCATTATGCCATTTATTGAAATATGATTTACCTACTATCTTCTCCTGAAAAAAAAATATATATGAATACATATATTATGCTGTGTCTTTTTATGCCTTCATAATTAAATTGCCAAAGAAAAGCATTTATTTATTGAGTCTAAACTGTGATAAATTTTATAACAGGTTCTGTGATGATGGAGTTGGGTAACAAAAGATACTCTAAAATTATAAATATTCTCTGCCCTGAAAAATCAAGAGTCTTCAAAATTTAGAATTACAAAAATATTTACATGCTATTATGCTATCAGCAAAATATTTTAATTACTTTTATTAAAAAATATTTACAGATATAGAGAACAAAACAGAGTTGGGGAAGGAAGTGTGGAGATGCAACTCAGAAGATACAAAGTAGATGACACAGGATGAACAAGTCTAGCAATCCAACGGACAACACGAAAACTATCATAAAATTGTACCGTATTTGGGATTCATACTAAATCAGTAGATTTTGTGGCTCTTGTAACACACACAAAAAAAGGGAAGCTATGTGAGGCCACGGATATATGTGAATTTGCTTCACTTCAGTAGTCTTATTACTATTTACATGTATCCCAAAACATCATGTTGGATAACTTAAACATACACAACAACATTTATTTTTTTAAATGCATAAATTATTTAAATAGTAATGGGATCTTCATATTTTAAAATTTATTGTTGTGATCAAAGAGTTACATAGAGGTTTGCTTACACAATATGTGGAACTTCTTATCAAATCATTTCAGTTTAACATGATTCTGTGCACTTCATCAGGATCCAACAAATATTTGTCTGATGACTGACAGGAAAAAATAAAGGAAGTAGAAATATCTCTCTCTCGACTAGGTACTGCGTTAATTGATAGGAGACACAGAGCAAATACTAATGAAAACACAAAGGAAGACAAAGGGTAAAACTAGGACCTGACCTTTATTTGCAACTTTATATTCTGATTAACACCACCAACCATCTACTCTCTCGTTTTTACCTTGCTCTTTCCTCAAGCTCACATTTCATGTTCCAGTGCCTGTTTCCACTCCCCAAATTGTCCTGTCCATCTCTACCTACTCTTCTAATGCTGACTCTTTTTGCAGTATTTTCTGACCTTTTCCCTACCATATTGCTACCTTTATGTATTTTACAACTCTTTGCTGACTTTGTGGTTCATAAGGCACTAGCCTCAGTCTATCTCTACCTTGATAGCGTCTGGCCCTGGAGGTATACATACAAGCCTTGCAAGCATCACAGTCAAACTTAGAGCAATGGGAAAAAGTTTGTTTGGACTGCAACTAAGTTAAATACTTCAGCCAGCTTGAAGTATTAAATACTACAACCAAATGGAAGTAGAAGCTGAGCAGGTCATACAGTGACTGGGAAGTACAGAGAACAGTTTGCTGGAGTATGAGACAAAAGGCATGCATGGCCTTCTGCTCCATGCACAAGCACATGCTTCTCAAAACCAATGAGGGGTTTTGCCTTGGAAGCATGCGTCAGATCATGGCAGATTGACTCCACAGTGAAATTTTATGATGTTTCAGTTCCGTCTGCTATAACAAATCACCATGAACTGGACAGCTTAAACAATAAACATTTACTTCTTATAGTTTTGAAGATTGGGAAGTCCAAGATCAAGATCTGATCAAATCTGATGTCTAGTGAGGGCACCTTCCTGATTTGCAGATGGCACCTTCTTGCAGTATTCTCACATAGTAGAGAGCAAGCTGCTGTGTTTCCTCTTATAAGAGCAAACTTCATTCATCAAGACCCTACCCTCATGATCTATCCACCCACAAGCCCTCATATCCTAATATCATCACTTCAAGGGTTAGGATTTCAATATATGAATTTGGGAGAACACAAACATTCATTTTATAATACATGGTAAATCCCATTTTCAAGACCAGAACAATTCACTAGTTGGATTTCCCAGTTTGTCCTAGTTCCACTTATTTATAGAATAACTTTTACTAAACACTTCTATATTCTGTATTTTAGAATAGTTTTTCATTGCTTTAAAATTTTGATTTTGTAGTCATTTTTATTTCATAGCATGTTTTAGATTGTTTTTAAAAAAGTTCCACTGGCATATACTAACACTTCCAGAAAATGTCTAAACAATAGTAAACAAATATTTTGAGATCAAATTAACACATACAGAAAGGTATGAGTAATTTTTTAAGTTTGTTTTTTTAACTTTTTACTTTTTAATTTTTATAGGTATACAGTAGGTGTAGATATGCATGAGTTACATGAGGTGTTTTAATACCAGAATTCACTGCATAATAATCACATTTTGGAGAACGGGGCATCAATCCCCTCAAGCATTTATTCTAGTGCTACAGACTATCCAATTATACTTTTTCATTTACTTTAAAATGTAAAATTAAATTATTATTGACTATAGTCACCCTTTTGTGCTATCACATACTAGATCTTCTTTATTCTATCTTTTTTTGGACCCATTAATCATCCCTGCCCCTCACTCCCACACCATCCTTCCCAGCCTCTGGTAACCGTCTTTCTACATTCTACGTCCTTGAGTTCAATTGTTTTAATATTTAGATCCCATAACTAGGTGAGAACATGAGAGTTTGTCTAACTATGCCTGGCTTATTTCACTTAACATAGTGATCTCCAGTTCTATCCATGTTGTTGCCAATGACAGAATCTCACTCTTTTTTATGGCTGAACAGGACTCCACTGTGTACCTCTACCATACATTCTTTATCCATTCATCTGTTGATGGACACTTAGCTTGCTCTCAAACCTTGGCTATAGTGACTAGTGCTACAACAATCATGAGAGAACTTAGATTTAAGTCTTTAATTCATTTTGATTTGATTTTTTTATATGGTAAAAGATAGGGATCCAGTTTCATTCTTCTGCACATGGTTATCCAGTTTTTCCAACAACATTTATTAAAGAGACTATCTTTTCCCAGTGTATGTTCTTGGCACCTTTGTCAAAAATGAGTTCACAGTAGGTGAATGAATTTGTTTCTGGGTTCTCTATTTTGTCTCATTGGTTTTTGTGTCTGTTTTTATGCCAGTACCATGCTGTTTTGATTACTCTATCTCTGTAGTATAATTTGACCCCAAGTATTGTGATTCCTCCAGTTTTGTTCTTTTGCTTAGAATAGCTTTGGCTATTCTAGGCCTTTCATAGTTCCATATAAATTTTAGCATTGTTTTTTTCTATTTCTGTGAAGAATGTCATTGGTATTGATAAGAATTACATTGAATCTTTAGATTGTTTGGGGTAGTATAAACATTTTGACAATACGGATTCTTCCAATCCATGAACCTGGAAAATCTTTCCATTTGTTAGTAACCTTTTCAATTTCTTTTATCAGTGTTTTATAGTTTTCATTATAGAGATCTTTCACTTATTTGGTTAATTCTTAGGCACTTAATTTTATTTGTGGCTATCGTAAATGGGATTATTTTATGTCTTTTTTAGAATGTTCACTGTTGACACATAGAAATGCTACTGATTTTTTGTATGTTGATAAAATCCAAACATAAGATCATATCATCTGCGAACAAGGATAATTTGACTTCTTCCTTTCAAATTTGAATGCTTTTTAGTTCTCTTGTCTTATTGCTCCAGCTAAGACTTCCAATACTATGATGAATAACAGTGATAAGAGTAGGTATCCTTCTTGTGTTCCAGTTCTTACAGGAAAGGCTTTCAGTTTCTCCCCATTTAATATGCTATTAGCTGTGGGTCTGTCATGTATGGCTTTTATTATGTTGAGGTATGTTACTTACATGTAATTTTTAGGGTTTAGTAGGGATATTGAACTTTATCAAATGCTTTTTCAGCATTAATTGAAGTGGTCATATGGTTTTATCCATCATTCTGTTGATATTATGTATCACATTAATTGATTTGTATATATTGAACTGTCTTTGCATCCCAGGGATAAACCCCACTTAGTCATGATAAATGATCTTTTTAATGTATTGTTGAATTTGATTTGCTAATATTTGTTGAGAATTTTTGCATCAGTATTTATCAGAGATATTTACATACAGTTCCTTTTTTTTTTTTTTTTTTGATGTATGTTTGGTTTTGGTATCAGGGTAATACTGGCCTCATAGTATGAGTTTGGAAGAATTCCCTCTTCCTGGATGTTATGAATGTTTTCTATTTTTAAAAAGTTACACATCTTTGGGCCATGTCCAATCCTACAGAAGCATTAAATCTAATTGCTCTGCAGTTTATAAGTGGCATACATCTCAGTGGAGGGAGAAGAAAATAAAATGACTTTTTAAAGATTTTCCAATAATTCTGTTTTGAAATAGTTTTGTCACCAGATCTTTCCCACTCCATCTAGGAAATAGGTCACTCTAGTAACCAAATTAGAAAGTAAATGAAATACAACTTCAATAGGTAAGTTCTATTCCCTATGAGTATATTTATAATATTTATTGTCAATTTCAAGACCTTATGCTTAGTCATTTGCTATAATTTACAAATACAGAAAATGTGATTTTTAATTGAACTTATGAATCATTCACTTACATGAAAGAACTAAGGTGATCCTTTCTGTTTTGCATGGTCATTGTTAGGACCACCCATAGAAATGTTTTTTCTTCCTGCTAGCAACTTGGGACACATACCAAGTAAACTTGAAACAGCTTTAGATATTAAGTAAAAAAACATTCAAATAAACATGCATTTATTATATTCTTAGAATTGTCAGCAAAAAATGGTTCCCATTTTCAAAGATCTACATGGTGGTTAAGAAGATAAGATTCACATTAATGGCATATCCGGAGTTCAGCAGAACATCTGTCCACTAATGAAGCGTGAATTTGGTGAAACAGATGCTAAGTGTCTAGGAATTCAGAGAAAGTGACACCACCAGGGTTAGAACTACAAGAAAGACTACAATATATGGAAAAGATGTAACCAGGGTTGTGAATAAAGTATAGAATTTTGAGAGGGGGGAAAAGAAACAAATGAATGATATAACATAAGAGAAAAAAAGCAGGTGTGTGAACAATGTGGTGTGTACAAATCACCTGAGTACACCAGCCTGAACAAAAGATTATTCAAAATCAGCATTTCCTAAAGTATCTTATGTACAATGCTAGATCCCAGGAAGAGAATAAATACATTATCTGCAACCAAGTAAAATGGTTAAGCATGAGGTCACCAGAGATTAAATGTTTGGTTCTGAATCCTAACTTTGCACCTCCAAATTGTGTGGACTTGAACAAGTTACTTAATCTCCCTTGTAAAAATGGGAATATCTATTTCAGAGTGAATATTAAATAAGCTAACTATTCTATTAGGACCTGATACACAATAAGCATGTACTGTATGTTAACTCTTTTTAGCTGTTTTTCTTTTTTAAAAAAATGTGTGATTAAATAGTTTTAGGAAGAAATGTATAACGTAAAATTGCACAGGATTATTGGCACATGATTTCTCAGAAACCTTGATATAATAATGTGTCTTACAAATCTCAAAACATTTCGAATATCCCAAATATAACTGGCCATTTTGTTTGAACACAGTACATTTTCTGTGTAAGATTTTAAGAAATGCTGTTATATGTAATACATGGCAAGTATGTTTAAAAGTACATCTGTCACACAACCTAGAGTTTGTAGTGATATTGTTGACATATGATATAATTTATTATTATCAATAATAACTAATAGTATCACATTTTAGTCCTCCTAGCAGCCATCCTATAAGGTAGACACTAATATTATCTCCCTTTTTTCTATATACAGAAAGCAGTTCTTAGAGAAGATATATTTGAAGGATCACATAAAGTAAGTGGCAGAGCTTGGATTCATACTCAAAGTTTATAGACTTAACTGATGATTACACGATACTACACAGAATAGTCTGTCCTGGTTTGGTGTCTTATTGCCTTACTTTCTACCCCAAATTGGCTTATTGGAAACTTTCTTCTGAAAAATACAGAAAGTATTTTGTGGGGGCTATAATTTTATTCACCTTTTTTACAGAAATAAAGCACTTTTGAAATCAAATTCCAAAGCACATATTGTAGTTTTGCTGAGTTTGCAGGGGGCTTTTGTTCAGCCTTCACACATCACGAGTCATATATCACAGGGCTCAGTTACTAAGGCAATCTTGGTGCTTTGAGAGGTTATTCGTACATTTCAGAGCGTAATATATGCCATTTGCTCTGGCTTGATGTGTCCTCCAAATTTTATGTTCTTGAAACTTACTCCTCAATGTGGCAGTATTGAAAGTTGGGGCCTTTAAGAGATCACTGGACCATGAGGGCTATCATGAGTTATCATGGGAATGGAACTGGTGGCTTTTATAAAAGAAGAAAAACCTAAGCAAACATGTTAGCACACTTAGCTCTCTCACCACGTGAGGCTCTGTGCCACTTCCAGCCTGCAGAGTTTCCACTAGAAAGAAGGCCTTCACCAGATGTTGAGCCATGCCCTGGGATTTCCCAGCCTCAAGAATTATAAAAAATAAGTTTATTTTCCTTAAAAATTACCCAGGTTCAGGTATTCTATTATAAGCAACAGAAAACAGACTAAGACACTGTTTCTTTCTTTTATTTTTCATTAGTTTTCTTTGATCATGTTCTGCTCCACAACATGGAAGATCTCTATCCTGGGAAACTGGAAGTACTGACTGGCAATAAGGTCAATGACAGTCTTCCTCAAAGTGTGGCCCATCACTTTCTGGTGCTAGTCCCCGATCTCTTTGCTTCAATCTAAGATTAAGTACAGAATTTGATATGAGCATTTTAAAAGTTTATAGCTACTTAACAAAGTAATTTTATATTTATTAAATCTATCATTAAATTGGGGGTGTTGTAAGTTGTATGTTTTTGTTTTCATTTTTGTTATTAGTTTTCATTATACTTTATGAAGATATTAGTCTGCAGACATAAGGTGGAAAAGTTTGAAAAGCACCAAACTAGGAGGCAGGAAGTTACTTCAGAAAAGAAATTTTTGCCCATCCCAGTCATCTCACTACAGTGTAATATTCTCTTAAAATGCCTACATTCCTATCTGAAATTAACTATACAAAAAAAATGTATGTACGTTAACTCTGGAATGCTGAACAGAAAATGGGATGTGAAAGGAAATTAAATTTCTCTCTAACTTGTCCTTTTTCTCTTTGCAGTTTCAGTAGTTTACCAATATAATTTATACAAAGCAATGAATACTCTATTTATAGGGACTAATGTTTAAAACTAAGATATTTGGGAAAAAAATGCTCTGAAGGTCAAATTTCTAGTATTTTGATGATGGTGCCCTGCAGGAAACCATGACTTTCCACAGAATTCCCTTTGATGCTGCTGTCAGAAATTGGCTCTTAAGCTGATTGGGTGACAGAATTCACCGGTATGACATTTAACTTTTTCATAGCTTACATGCACAATGAATGACTGGGGCACAATTGTGAATGCTACATGTTGGGGGGGCTATGCTACATGTTGAGGGAGTCAGAGGGAAAAAATTGATAAATCATGACATAACATACACATACCTAATATCCAACAGCCTGTGTAAAAGAAACCATAAGTCAGTGCAGGTAGGCAAAACCAGTCTCGAGAAAGGAAAACCAGAAGTAGTTGTCACATTCATTACATTATCCTTTCCCAGGAAAAAAAAAAATGCAATAAAATATTCAAAGAAATCCCTGTGGAATTACCTATTAAAACTACTGCGTATTCTGGGAAATTTTTTATTGAGGCTTCAGTGTCACCTAAGAATGAAAAAATTGAGAGCCAAAATGGTTCCTGTCATACTGTCACAGAAAGAGGTGCAGAAAACTGATAAGAAATTCCAGAGAGTCATTAGGTACACTTTAGCATCAAAAAAATAAAACCTGAAAAAGATAAAATTTAATTTTTTATGTAAAAAAGAATACTATTTTTGGGGTTGGTTTTAAAATTTTCTCAATTGTTATTGTCCTGTTAGTGATTTGGCTATTTTATTGCCATGTAAAGGGTTTGCATCTATTCACGTGTAATACACATCTCTAAAAATTCTGCATATCAT
The DNA here is from genome assembly GCA_963574635.1 of Cheracebus regulus. NCBI lineage: Eukaryota > Metazoa > Chordata > Mammalia > Primates > Pitheciidae > Cheracebus > Cheracebus regulus. The sequence continues at coordinate 6,053 of CAUYQU010025458.1, read as the reverse complement.
CTGCCTTTCTATTGTTTCCCATTAGCCTATATATTGATCATATACTATTTTTTCTTGACTTTACATTCTAAAATTAGCACTTCTGTTTTCCTCACTGTCTAAAACAAAGGCCTCGAAGATATAAAATGTTTGAAATGGAAATAACCCAAATTATGAAGAAATTATGTAGCACTGAATTCATAGGTCAAAAATATACCAAAAGTTTAACCTACATTGAGTTTTCCTTCATGTTGTAGCTGGGCATTATATTACTCATCTTAGGAAGTAGCTTTACTTTGAGTTCCCCTACTTGCTCACAGCTGTGTTTATACAGAGAATGACCTTGCCAAATTATTTGTTGCCTTTTGCTGCCTAAAGTTGCTTTCTTCTTAATTCAGAATCTCATGTTTTAATTTAATGTTATTTCTTTGCTTCTACTTACAGCCTTTATTTTCCTAAATTATCTGTTCTTTCATTTTCTGCCATTCTGATAAGCGTTCAAGGATTTTTAAACAAACAAAAATACAGTTTAACCCTATGTTACTGTATCCTTTCTTTTAGCAAAACCATATTTGTTAAACGCAAGGAAATGTTGATTGGACATGTAAAACCCCCGTCATGCCTGTATCATTATAATACAACAACATTTTAGCTCTTCTCCACTCAATTTTACTGTAAACTTCTGTCAAAATGCTCTCCTTTTAAGCACTTCTTCCTATTAAGTCTCGTTTCTGTGAGGAAATCTATAGTAGCTGACAACTGCCTCCCATTCCAGGTCTAAATTTGTCTCCTCTCTCATAATACTCAGTACAATTCTCTCCCACCCCATCAGTCCAAAACTATTTTTTCCCCATGGTCCTGCATGTGTTTCCCACTTTAAGTAAGCATATCTTGCTGTCCAACAAACTTGGCAGCAGCCTCCCCGCCTCTGGGAGATTGGAATGTTCTTTGACTTACTTATAGTTCAAGAGATGCCTTCCCCTTGAAATTTTCTCTTATTGACATAGGACTTAATTTTTCTCTTGCTTACATATGCTCTTAATTACCAGTCTTTTCAAGGACATTTGCCATATCTCCTTAATTAAATTGATAACCCATTGAATTAGCAAAAGAAACATAAAAGATTACACAGATTCCCAAAGTCTATGAATCATCATTACAGAATAAAGTTCTAATATGGAAAGATGTAAGTATAAGACTGTTTATTGTCATTCTATCTGCTAGTATTCTAAATGTCCGTCCATAGATTGATTAAATAAATTGCAGCACATTTGTGCCATATTATACAACAATTGGTTAGATCAAAATATTTTGACCTTAGAGAATATGCATGCCATATTGCTAAGTAGGGATAGCAAGGTGCAGAGCAGCATGTATATACAATGGCTGCATTTTTATAAAAACACAGAGAATAGAAAGACAGTCACTGGATTAACACTGACTACTAGGGTTGGGAGTAGAAAATTGAAAGGGGAGTGAAATGGAAAAAAGACTGAAGCAAAATGGGAAAACACATGTGACAGTCATACTGCTTCCTAATGTTTTTGGTTCTCCTCACCTTTTATATAGATGGAACAGTGAACTTTTCTGGCATTCTTGTGGTGGGATGGCGCCTTGTGACTAGTTCTGACCAATGAGTTGTGAGCAGAAGTGAAGTGTGGCCAGAACACTTAATTGCCAGCTAGAAACTTCCAGAGTTTCTTTCCCACTGCTGCAATGACTGTGGAAGTGATGTGCCCACAAAGCTTTCATCCCCGGGTTCCTGAGAGACTATAGGACAGAAATCAGAGACCTCTGCTGACTCACCTTAAGACATGGGCAGGAAATAAACTTTTCTTGCATTATGCTACTGAAAGTCTGGAGTTGTTTGTTACTATGGCATAACCAATCTACTGTAACAGATATAATACAGATAGCATAAAATAGTTTTACATGAGTTTTTTATTTTATCCAGGCACAAGATTAAAAATTTAATAGTACTGAAAAACTATAAAAAATCAATACTGCCTCATTGTTACTAAAAAGAGTTCTATTCCTCAGAAGCAACTAATTTCATGCTTTTAGCAAATTTTATAGCACTCAACTCTATGAAACCAAAAGATGTGCTTATACTGCTATTCCTTAATTTACCAAATTTAAACACTACTTCCTATTATGGTATCTCAGAATTTTACTCTTTGATAGCAAAATCACCATTCCCAACATTGCCAACAATAACCTGACTTTACTTCCCCCATCCTTCTAATATATCAAATTTTTAGTTAAAATAATCAACTAATATTACATAATTATGAGTATGTAATTAATCATTTATCACCCTCAAACTTTTCTTGGCCAAAATGCTGAGAATCCTTTTACCTTTAACATTTCCTAGGTTCCATATTTATATTTTTTACATTCTCCTGTGGTTAAGAAAAAAATATAGGGCAGATAATTTTTTGAGAACTATAGTTTATAGGGAGGAAATAATTTTTCATCCTAATTTTGAAAGTACTTCTCCATTGTTTTCTAGCTCACAAAGTTTCTTGGATCAATCTATGCCATTATTCACTCTAAACTGAAACTATGACGTATTAATCAATCTGGATGCTTTCAGGATTTTCTATCTTCTAAAAAATCTTGATGTGGGTCTTTTTTATACTGGACATTTGACAGGCCCTTTAATATAGAAATTTATGTTCTTATATTATTTGAAATTTCTTTTAATTTTTTTGGTCTTCTATAATTTCATTTAAGTGAATGTTGCCTCCACAAGCCTCTTGGAAACCTAGATTGAGCCTCAATTTTCTGTTTCATCTTCTCTTACATTTTTGTACAGCATTCTGTTTCTTAGACATTTCTTCAATAGCTCTATTCAGCACTTTAATTTTAATTTGAGGTATGGTATACTTAATACCTATGAGTCTTTTCTGCTTCTCAGTATGATTCTTTATAGCATCCTATTCTAATGCTATGGATGCAGTATTTTCTCATGTCTCAGGATATTAACTCAAGGTTTTTTTGTTATAGTTTCTATTCAGTGAAGGAGGCTTTTACTAAATATTTTTGGTCATCCTTGGGTATCAGCTCATGTTTAAGAATAAGGCTCAAAAGGATAATTGGAACACTCTGCAGGAAGAGGTGATGAGGAGGGAAGCTGAGGAGTGGAGGGAGACAGGGAATTGTCAATTGACAGGATGCACCAGATGAGTTGATAACAAGATAGATTTCCTACTGAGGCTCCTCCTATATCAGATTATCTTCATCCTTTCAGTTTCTCCTGAGAAGGATTCTCCAATCTCCTACATGAGAAATGTATGCCTGAGAACCAGCATTCTGCTAGGTAGCAGAGAGTTGGGAGCAGTGTTGTTCACCATTAAGCATAGAGACCACTTGATTCCCTTTTTCAGTGAAGCAGTTCACTCCTCTCCTCCCCTCCTCCCTCCGTAAATGAAGAGCCAATCTGGTTTTAATGTCTCTAAAGAAACAGGGCAGGTTTCTGCACTCCTAGAGGAGTACTCACAATGCTCCAGGAGAAAGTCAACACCTGAGAGTTTGCTTCCTACATAAACAGTCAATTAACCCCTCTTGTTTTTAACCATGATCTTTGCTGCACTTGGCACCCCATCTTTGGAGCCTTTGCTACGTTTTGAGGAGAAAAGTCAGCTTGCTTTCCTATGATATCCCTCCTGGGGTACCTTTCAGCTGTACCTTTCTTTTAAGTCAGTTTCTACTTCTCTATTTAATTTCTACCTTCCACAAACTTGTTGCCATCTCTTGCCTGTTGTTGTCTCTTCGTTCTTTTTATCCTTTCAAATTTATACTTGTTTTGTTCCCTAATCATTATTTTAGTAGAGATTTGAAAGGGAGCAGATATAAGCACTTGTGTTACCTCTGCTATGTTTATGCAGAAGACAAATACAAAATAACAAAAAGGAAAACTGCAAGCTCTTGAAGGACAGACTTTACACCCAGTTGACCTGTAGCACCTATTGCAACAAGGGGCAGGTAAGAGTTACTAAGTAAGAACTTTATTTGTACTGAGAAGACTTTATGAGTTAAACATTCGCTGAGAGCGTACTGCCACTTCAAAAACTGGAACAAAGAATTTCTCACTTACTGTGCTAGGGCCTTTTTCTGGAGGCATTTAAAGTAAATTTGACCAGATCTTCCTCCCACTCATCCTTCCATTTGTTTTCATTTGGATAAAAAAAGAACATTTTGTTTAGTCTTTTTCTTCTGCAGACATGTGTATGGGTTGGAAATGGAAAAGGGGTTCTGTTACCCTTCCTCACGTGGGTTTACGTGGCCTGGAAACCCATGCGCATGTCCTGCCAAACCCACAGCCTGTGACCCACAGAGCACAATGCTGACTTTTTTCCATGTATCCAATACCAGATAAATGTATGAAATGCTAAAGATTTTCAAGCTAAGCTGTTCTAACGGACAGTGGTGGAAGGAGAAGGGCACATTTCTCAACCATCTGTTACTGCCCCATTCCCACAGCACTGGTTCCTCACAGCCTGACGCCGAGGGACTCAACAGACGGAGGAATGTGGTTTTAAGTTCACTGAGTTAATTGTACTTTCCTCTACTCACAGCCCTCAGATTTAGACATCAGAGATGCCTGAACCCTTAATCTAAATAAACAACCCCGTTATTGCTGGAGGAGCATATCTGAGTGATGTCTAAGCAGTGGATCCCTCCTTTATATGCATTTCACCACAAAATTCTTTATATATGGTTATCTTGTTAAAGTAATTCTCACTGAAGGTTTAGCTTATTACAAGATGTGGGATCTGTGTTGTGTAATTCTTCATTCGAGAGTCAGCAAAGATCTTTTCAAGAAAATTTAAAATAATATATAATCAAAGGAACATTCTTTGACTTAAAATTCCAAAAAGAGCCACAAATACATCTGTTTCATTCTCTGCTCTACCATCCTATTATTTTAAAAATTCACCATCAAGCAGTGGCAAGCAAAGTGCAAGTGAAGGAAATGAGAGAATGATTAATTTTCTATGCTCATAGGTAACTAATTTCATTTTTCTTTAGAATAATCTTAAAAGACGCAAAGAATGAGTAAGACATCCTCTACCAAACATTTTAAGTAGGTTTTATAAAGGCCACGTATGAGGAAAATGAGTTTTTTTCTGTAGAATTTTTTAACACTAATGTAACAGAAGAAGGAGGATCTGGAATTTGTTTACTGTCCACTTTGTACCAGAACTTTGATATGTCCCTTTATACAAACCATCTTACTCAGCCTTCGCAGCAATCCAGTAAAACAGGTATTATTGTCGCCATTGCACGGGTGACAAAACTGAGACCCAGTGCCCAGGGTTGCTCGGTGAATGCAGAACACAGTCAGGATTTGAACCCAAGTCATTTTTTAGTTTGAATTATGTGAGAGTTAGCATGGCATAGTGAAAAAAAAGCATAGATTCTAAATCAAGATTACCTGTGTTTGAATCTCGATTGCATCCTTTATAAATGGTCTTAGGTACGTTTTTTTGCTTCTCTGCTTTAGTTTTCTAATCAATAAAGTGGAAATAATCAAATTAATAATCTCACAGGGACAGTGAAGAAATTAAATGAAGACCCGAAAAGTCTTTAAGAATGCTTTGCAATGCTTTGCAAATAGTAACCCTTACTACATATTAACTTTTATTATCAATTAGCTTTACTTTTATGAAAATATTTGTCTTAGTTTTCCCAATATACAAAAAAGTTAAGAAATTTTGTAAGTAATTGAAACTGTAAGAGGACAATGGTCTCCCAAACTATCATTTTCTACATACTTGGAGTTAAATTTGTTCAGAGATTAACCAAATTGGAAGTTACAAAATAAACTTAGTCATCTTGTTAATTCATATATACTAAAAGACTTCCACTATCTCATTTCTAAAATTTTAAATATTTTTATTGGGTGTTGGTACACATATTTTGATATTTTTTTTATTGCATTTTAGGTTTTGGGGTACATGTGAAGAACATGCAATATTGTTGCATAGGTACACATGTGGCAGTGTGATTTGTTGCCTTCCTCCCCTTCACCTATATCTGGCATTTCTCCCCATGCTATCTCTCCCCAA